>JBBPBX010063147.1:8653-20616 GCA_038048925.1 Garcialebias charrua
AGTCGTCCCCCGGGTATGTGTCCAGCCACTGCAAAGACAGGTATGACGGAAGAACTGGATTGGTCCCGCTAGGATCCCCGCTCCGGACCGCCTCGGCGAGTTTCTCTTCAAAACTATCCATGTCAAAGCATAAACAAAAACCGGCTTCTGGAAGAGTAGCGGGTAGCGGTGTGATACACCATATATTGACATCCAAACAAAAAACGCCAACAAACTTTGAACCAATCACACGCTCCGAGCCGCATCCTCCGCGTCTTGTAGTGCAGACTGGGGGGCAATGTATAGGACAGCTGTCACCAGGGGATCGCAACGGGAGTGCAGACGGAAGTTGTGCAACTTTTTTCACTCAATGGGGGGTAAAAGACGTGCGACAAGAAGTATAAACCAGCCTTTAGTCGGCTTGTGTGAAGCTGGAGTAGTGAGCCTCCACTTGGAACCTTGAAGCTACCAGCTCCGTCAGATCTGACTTCTTGAAATAAAACACGGTTCAGAGCTCATTTAGCTGTGCTGTGTGTCTTTTTAGAGGAGTAGATAGAGGAAGTGCAGATGAAGATGAGGTCAGGCAGGAATCCCCATGGACTATGATGTTTGCAGATGACATTGTGATCTGTGGTGAGAACAGGGAACAGTGGAAGAGAACTTGGAGAGGTGGAGGTATGCTCTTGAAAGAAGAGGAATGAAAGTCAGTCGTAGTAAGACAGAGTACATGTGTGTGAATGAGAGGGAGGCCAGTGGAACAGTGAGGCTACAAGGAGCAGAGGTCACAAAGGTGCAGGACTTCAAGTACTTGGGGTCCACTGTACAGGAAAATGGGGAATGTGGTAAAGAGGTGAAAAAGAGAGTCCAGGCAGGATGGAGCGGATGGAGAAAAGTTTCAGGAGTGATTTGTGACAAAAAGGTGTCAGCAAAGGTCAAAGGAAAAGTTTACAAGACAGTGGTGAGACCAGCTATGTTGTATGGTCTGGAGACAGTGGCATTGACAAAAAGACAGGAGAAAGAACTGGAAGTAGCAGAAATGAAGATGCTGAGGTTCTCCTTAGGAGTGACAAGGATGGATAAGATCAGGAATGAGATCATCAGAGGTACAGCACATGTTAAACAACTGGGAGATAAAGTTAGGGAGGCCAGACTGAGATGGTTTGGACATGTCCAGAGGAGGGACAGTGGTTATATTGGTAGAAGGATGTTAGAAATGCAGCTGCCAGGAAAAAGACAAAGAGGGAGACCAAAGAGGAGATATATGGATGCAGTTAGGGAGGACGTGGAGGTGGTTGGAGTGAGGACAGAGGATGCAGAGGACAGAGTGAGGTGGAGGAGGATGACTCGCTGTGGCGACCCCTGAAAAGGGAAAAGCCGAAAGAAGAAGAAGAAGAAGAAGAAGATAGAGGAAGTGCGACATTAATAATGCAGCAGTTTATCATATCGCTAAAGACACTGTCCTTAGCGGCTAACAAGATGGTTAACGCTTTAGCCGCTAAGGACCGTATCTTTAGCGATATGATATACTACGGAAGCGCATTGCATTCAACCATGAAAATATTTTTTGGGAGCTTATGGAGTAAAAACGTGATAATTATGTAGTAAAAACGTGATAATTATGTAGTAAAAACGTGATACTAAGTAGTAATAACGTGATACTATGTAGTAAAAACGTGATACTATGTAGTAAAAACGTGATAATTATGTAGTAAAAACGTGATAATTATGTAGTAAAAACGTGATACTAAGTAGTAATAACGTGATACTATGTAGTAAAAACGTGATACTATGTAGTAAAAACGTGATAATTATGTAGTAAAAACGTGATACTAAGTAGTAAAAACGTGATACTATGTAGTGAAAACGTGATACTATGTAGTGAAAACGTGATAATTATGTAGTTAAAACGTGATAATTATGTAGTTAAAACGTGATACTATGTAGTGAAAACGTGATACTTATGTAGTTAAAATGCGATACTAATTCAGGAGGAGCGTTTCCTTTAAATAGAGTAGACCTGCAGACTTCCACATATGTCAGATAGGACAATGGTTAAGACCGCTGCCTTTCATGCAGATGACCCAGGTTCGAGTCCAACCTGGTCTGACTGATTTTTTTTTTCTTTGGATTATTTATATAATAATATTTATGCTGAAAATACTTTGCTTATCAGCGTGATTGGGGTGTAATGTGGTTAAGTGACGTCTTAATTTATTAGGCTTCATGCTGTCCGCTGCTAATATTTTAAGACATAACAGACACACCGGTCTTTCCTCATCTCCCACCTTTGTCACAGTGAAGCCAAGCGCTAAATACGCTTTCTTATTATCTTCGTCTGTCTTCGCCTTTCTTTTCATCCCTGTTAAATATTTCTCCATGCTGTATCTTCACTGCACTTTCTAAAACTTCTCATGCGCTGCTGTGGCTTCTTACTCTGTGAAAAAACTATTCTGTGCGCTCAGTCTGACAATAACAGCGCCACTGCCCCTACTGGCGCGGATGTGTAATTACACTTACCATTTCATACAGTTCAATACAGTATTATTAAAATGTAAACACTCAACAACAAACCTATCAAAAGTAATGGCAAAAGACTGAAAATAGTTTATATTTTTACAATAAATGCATGTACAAATAAGCTAACAGGGAGTGCCTGTATGTTGTTGTTTTTTTAATTTCGTTTTACGCAAGTTGAAGCAGTTGAAAGACTTCAGCTTTAGGGCTTAAAATTTGTTTACAGAACTCCTTTGTTTTTTTTTTTTTTTTTTTGGATGTGGGGCCCACATCCGATTGGCGGGCAGGAACATCTTGTGAAGGTCTCCCAAGAAGCAGTCTACACTTGTAAACATGTAGGTCAACTAAGGGTAATCATTGCTGTGAATAATCACGAAGTTGCTGCTGATCTGTTCATGTTGCTGTGTTCGTTCGTGCACACCTGCTAGCTCATACAAACTCATGATTGTACTGCTATTCGTGTGATGTTTCTGTGCTGTTAGTGCCTATTGTATTTTAAGGAAATTTTAACTTAGTTCATATCTTATATGTTACCGTTTTTCTATTACATTTTATTGTTTTATGTAATTGGGACCCTGTGTACATAATCTCGCTGCACTGCACACATCCCATTGCGAACAACAATAAAGAATCTCTGTGTGTGACATTACACGAAATAGTCCAATTACAGTTACTAACACCTCAGAGCAACAACATAACAGGTCAAAGTTAAAGAAATACACCAAACTGTTGACAAATCTCTGAACTTACATCATTAAGGCCTTGTAAGTGTCCTGTAGCATTCACATGGGGCTTCTCCATGCCCTTCGTGTGTAAGTGATGCTCAGGTTTGTTAAGAACATGCACACACACACCCAGGAAGGAGGTTGAGTAGCATGAAGTAGAACCACTAGCCTGAGGAACAGCTTCTACCCTGACGCTGTTAGACTCAGTAATATCTAACCATAATAATCACTTTGAAGAATCACATGATTTTGTTGATCTGTTTTACGCTGCTGTGTTCATTTGTGCATACATACATACTCATGTTCGTGCTGCTGTTCGATGTGATGTTTTTGTGCTATTAGTGCCAAGTGTATTTTTAGATTATGTTAACTTAGTTCATATCTTAGATGTTACTATTTTTCTTTTGCATTTTATTGTTTGCTTTAACTGGGACCCAGTGTACATAATGTTGTTCCACTGCATGCACCAAATGGCCTGCAAACGACAATAAAGACTGTTTGAGTGTAAAGCAAGGGATTACATGAATTATTATTATTTCTTTCACAAATATAGTCTATTAAAGTTACTAATAGCTCAGCTCTATAAAATTACAAAATATCAAAATAATACAAGACATACACCTGTTGTATTTCTACTTAGTACATGTTGTTCATTTTATTAAATTTTCATCTGTGTAACAACAACTTTGTTCTGCGTTCACATATACAGCAGCATATTCATTTCCTCGTAATATTCTAAAACCCAGAACAGCTACTCGAATATCAATATTGTTCAACTGGAATATCAATATTGTTGGAATATCAATATTGTTCTGCACATACATAAAACCTAGATTTAGTAATTATTCTTATCCATCTAACTTACTTTTGTACATTGACATGTACAAAAACATGTCAATAAAACACAGGTTTTTCATAAACACATGCATGTTGTTGTACAGATCCTCCTGCAGGTGGAGACTCTTAAAGTTTCCACATGAAATAATAATAATTCATGTAATCCCTTGCTTTACACTCAAACAGTCTTTATTGTCGTTTGCAGGCCATTTGGTGCATGCAGTGGAACAACATTATGTACACTGGGTCCCAGTTAAAGCAAACAATAAAAAGCAAAAGAAAAATAGTAACATCTAAGATATGAACTAAGTTAACATAATCTAAAAATACACTTGGCACTAATAGCACAAAAACATCACATCGAACAGCAGCACGAACATGAGTATGTATGTATGCACAAATGAACACAGCAACGTAAAACAGATCAACAAAATCATGTGATTCTTCAAAGTGATTATTATGGTTAGATATTACTGAGTCTAACAGCGTCAGGGTAGAAGCTGTTCCTCAGGCTAGTGGTTCTACTTCATGCTACTCAACCTCCTTCCTGGGTGTGTGTGTGCATGTTCTTAACAAACCTGGCATCACTTACACACGAAGGGCATGGAGAAGCCCCATGTGAATGCTACAGGACACTTACAAGGCCTTAATGATGTAAGTTCAGAGATTTGTCAACAGTTTGGTGTATTTCTTTAACTTTGACCTGTTATGTTGTTGCTCTGAGGTGTTAGTAACTGTAATTGGACTATTTCGTGTAATGTCACACACAGAGATTCTTTATTGTTGTTCGCAATGGGATGTGTGCAGTGCAGCGAGATTATGTACACAGGGTCCCAATTACATAAAACAATAAAATGTAATAGAAAAACGGTAACATATAAGATATGAACTAAGTTAAAATTTCCTTAAAATACAATAGGCACTAACAGCACAGAAACATCACACGAATAGCAGTACAATCATGAGTTTGTATGAGCTAGCAGGTGTGCACGAACGAACACAGCAACATGAACAGATCAGCAGCAACTTCGTGATTATTCACAGCAATGATTACCCTTAGTTGACCTACATGTTTACAAGTGTAGACTGCTTCTTGGGAGACCTTCACAAGATGTTCCTGCCCGCCAATCGGATGTGGGCCCCACATCCAAAAAAAAAAAAAAACAAAGGAGTTCTGTAAACAAATTTTAAGCCCTAAAGCTGAAGTCTTTCAACTGCTTCAACTTGCGTAAAACGAAATTAAAAAAACAACAACATACAGGCACTCCCTGTTAGCTTATTTGTACATGCATTTATTGTAAAAATATAAACTATTTTCAGTCTTTTGCCATTACTTTTGATAGGTTTGTTGTTGAGTGTTTACATTTTAATAATATTGAACTGTATGAAATGGTAAGTGTAATTACACATCCGCGCCAGTAGGGGCAGTGGCGCTGTTATTGTCAGACTGAGCGCGCAGAATAGTTTTTTCACAGAGTAAGAAGCCACAGCAGCGCATGAGAAGTTTTAGAAAGTGCAGTGAAGATACAGCATGGAGAAATATTTAACAGGGATGAAAAGAAAGGCGAAGACAGACGAAGATAATAAGAAAGCGTATTTAACGCTTGGCTTCACTGTGACAAGATACAAGATACAAGAGCTTTTATTAACATTGAACCAGTTCTCACCAATAACAACGTGATCATGTATACACAGTCATCCAGTAGAGGGTTAGAGAATGTAAAGCTGCTGCTTATTCAAACACATGACATGTTCTTCAGCGCGGCCTCTCTCATCCGTCTCGGGATGAAGGTCAAAGGTGTGAAAAAGGTAAGTAAACATGGGGGTTACAGCATTAGTATTAAAAAAAATGTATCACATTTTGTCTGCAAGACACCGCATGACACAGTAAAAACCATACTATAAGCACATAAGGACAGTTACATGTTGCATGTTGAGACAGAGGCAGGGAGGATCTGTCCATGATACATTCCGGATGCCTCCGATAACGCTCATAGAAAAGTTCTCCGGGGGGGGGTAGCAGACAAGACAGACAGCAGCTATTTTTTCCACAGTAAGCACATCTCAGGAGAGATTAGATATCCAGCCTTTCCCAAGGCTGTTTCCAAGGGAGTCTGATATGAATTAACAAATATTTTCACATCAGGCACACATTGTAATTTCTGTGGCCTTCAGTCTGTAGGAGCGATTCTGTTTCAATCCAATTCGGGACTTTTGCCACTGATCCAAGCTCTGACCTCAGATGTTGACCACAGCTGACCAGAGTCCCAATCCGAGGGTGATCTGTTCACCCTCTGGATAAGCTCACAAACAGCTGTTTTCTCAAGGTCACGGCGCAGACCAGACGTCGGGTGCTCCAGGCAGTTAAGTCCTGCTGAAGTCTCCCCCTTTTGCGATAGACCAGTGCTCCACAAACGCCAAAAAAGCAAAGCGCTGCCATCATAATCCAATATAATCCAAGATTCTTCACCTCCACAGAGCACTTCCAGGAAACCACGGAATCCACGGGGCGGAATCCATGGCGTATCCTCCGTCACTCTGTGAGGGTGGGAAGGCTCCCCTTGTGCCGTTCCTTCTGTAGAGGTCTTGTTTGTAGAATCGAATGCCCAAACCTCCAATCCATCTTAATTTGCGTTCGAGGTGCTTATCTGTGGAGCTGCCAGCAGCAGGGGGGGAAGGACAGGAGAGGGAAGAGGTTGCGACTGCCTCCGTCGAGAGCAAGGTTGGAAACAAAGGTGGGAGATGAGGAAAGACCGGTGTGTCTGTTATGTCTTAAAATATTAGCAGCGGACAGCATGAAGCCTAATAAATTAAGACGTCATTTAACCACATTACACCCCAATCACGCTGATAAGCAAAGTATTTTCAGCATAAATATTATTATATAAATAATCCAAAGAAGAAAAAAAAAATTTCAGTCAGACCAGGTTGGACTCGAACCTGGGTCATCTGTATGAAAGGCAGCGGTCTTAACCATTGTCCTATCTGACATATGTGGAAGTTTGCAAGTCTACTCTATTTAAAGGAAACGCTCCTCCTGAATTAGTATCGCATTTTAACTACATAAGTATCACGTTTTCACTACATAGTATCACGTTTTCACTACATAATTATCACGTTTTTACTACATAATTATCACGTTTTTACTACATAGTATCACGTTTTCACTACATAGTATCACGTTTTTACTACTTAGTATCACGTTTTTACTACATAATTATCACGTTTTTACTACATAGTATCACGTTTTTACTACATAGTATCACGTTTTTACTACATATTATCACGTTTTTACTACATAGTATCACGTTTTTACTACATAGTATCACGTTTTTACTACATAGTATCACGTTTTTACTACATAGTATCACGTTTTTACTACATAGTATCACGTTTTTACTACTTAGTATCACGTTTTTACTACATAATTATCACGTTTTTACTACATAGTATCACGTTTTTACTACATAGTATCACGTTATTACTACTTAGTATCACGTTTTTACTACATAATTATCACGTTTTTACTACATAATTATCACGTTTTTACTACATAGTATCACGTTTTTACTACATAGTATCACGTTATTACTACTTAGTATCACGTTTTTACTACATAATTATCACGTTTTTACTACATAATTATCACGTTTTTACTACATAGTATCACGTTTTTACTACATAATTATCACGTTTTTACTACATAGTATCACGTTTTTACTACATAGTATCACGTTATTACTACTTAGTATCACGTTTTTACTACATAATTATCACGTTTTTACTACATAATTATCACGTTTTTACTACATAGTATCACGTTTTTACTACATAGTATCACGTTATTACTACTTAGTATCACGTTTTTACTACATAATTATCACGTTTTTACTACATAGTATCACGTTTTTACTACATTAGTATCACGTTTTTACTACATAATTATCACGTTTTTACTACATAGTATCACGTTTTTACTACATAGTATCACGTTATTACTACTTAGTATCACGTTTTTACTACATAATTATCACGTTTTTACTACATAGTATCACGTTTTTACTACATAGTATCACGTTATTACTACTTAGTATCACGTTTTTACTACATAATTATCACGTTTTTACTACATAAGCTCCAAAAAAATATTTTCATGGTTGAATGCAATGCGCTTCCGTAATATACTGCTGCTTTATTAGCACTTTGAGATTTTTATTAATGAAAAGTGCGGTATGAATTGAATTCATTATTATTATTATTATTATTATTTCTTCTTCTTCTTTCGGCTTTTCCCTTTTCAGGGGTCGCCACAGCGAGTCATCCTCCTCCACCTCACTCTGTCCTCTGCATCCTCTGTCCTCACTCCAACTACCTTCATGTCCTCTCTAACTGCATCCATATATCTCCTCTTTGGTCTCCCTCTTTGTCTTTTTCCTGGCAGCTGCATTTCTAACATCCTTCTACCAATATACCCACTGTCCCTCCTCTGGACATGTCCAAACCATCTCAGTCTGGCCTCCCTAACTTTATCTCCCAGTTGTTCAACATGTGCTGTACCTCTGATGATCTCATTCCTGATCTTATCCATCCTTGTCACTCCTAAGGAGAACCTCAGCATCTTCATTTCTGCTACTTCCAGTTCTTTCTCCTGTCTTTTTGTCCATGTCTCTGTCTCCTGTCTTTTTGTCCATGTCTCTGTCTCCTGTCTTTTTGTCC
Source organism: Garcialebias charrua (assembly GCA_038048925.1). Lineage (NCBI taxonomy): Eukaryota > Metazoa > Chordata > Actinopteri > Cyprinodontiformes > Rivulidae > Garcialebias > Garcialebias charrua. The sequence goes on from JBBPBX010063147.1 coordinate 17,425, forward strand.
ATGTCTCTGTCTCCAGACCATACAACATAGCTGGTCTCACCACTGTCTTGTAAACTTTTCCTTTGACCTTTGCTGACACCTTTTTGTCACAAATCACTCCTGAAACTTTTCTCCATCCACTCCATCCTGCCTGGACTCTCTTCTTCACCTCTTTACCACATTCCCCATTTTCCTGGACAGTGGACCCCAAGTACTTGAAGTCCTGCACCTTTGTGACCTCTGACCCTTGTAGCCTCACTGTTCCACTGGCCTCCCTCTCATTCACACACATGTACTCTGTCTTACTACGGCTGACTTTCATTCCTCTTCTTTCAAGAGCATACCTCCACCTCTCCAAGTTCTCTTCCACCTGTTCCCTGTTCTCACCACAAATCACAATGTCATCTGCAAACATCATAGTCCAGGGGTGCTCACACTTTTTCAGCATGCGAGCTACTTATAAAAAAAACAAGTCCAAAAGATCTACCCAATACAAAAATGCAAAACATATAATTATCTTCAAATGTATTAAGGATTCTTTGTATGTATAATGTACCTATGTTGATGTACCTTGCATAACTGAATAAGCAAATATTGCACAACACATGTAATAAATCAGGGGTCACCAACGTGGTGCCCATGGGCACCTGGTCGACCGTAGGGACCAAATGAGGTGATGGTGACAGCAATATAGATTTTTTAATTTTTATTTTAAAAATATATGGTAGAAATTAGGGGTGTAACGGTACGCTAAAATCACATTTCGGTTCGGTTCAATTACAAGGAGGGCTCGGTTCGGTTTATTTTCGGTACAAAAAAAAAAAGACAAAATAAAGACTTACAAAATGTTTATTTTGAAAATATGCCAAAAATATGTTTGTATTGTATTGTAGTAATAAATAAAAGTGACCCATTTGGATGATATTTTAAATAAACAGCACTCTACAATAAATAAATTATATTAAAAATAATAAAAATCTTAATGAATACAATAACAGTCAGAACCAGAACAATAAGCAGCAACAGACTGTTTACAATCTTAACTAATAAAGTTTTTGTCCAGTAGCACCAGTGTGGCTGTATTTGTCCTCATTACTCACAACCTCTTCTTGGTGGGACTGGTCCTGGAACAGTTCCAGAGTTCAATTCAGTCATCACACACTTCTTAGCTGCAGCAGGTGATCTCTGGTGGATTTCCCTGAAGTGGAAGGAGAGCAGCTACCTCTGTAACTGGAAATACTGGAAATAAAACACAGAGGTAAAAAAATAAGTTAATAAGATTATAATTTTAAATAATAATAAATTATAAATAATAATTATAATAAAATAACAATACCTCTTGAACGGTTGAATATCTCACTCATCATCAGGGCAGGGTTTAAATCAGCTCCAGGACTTGTTGACCATCAGTTTTAGTTTTTTCATAAAGAGCTGAACTTTTTGACTTAAGTGTTGACGTGATGGATGTCTCATAGCAAGGATCAACTATGCATTAAAGGGGACCACACATGCAAAATTCACTTTTTAATGTTTTTTTACTAAACTTTGGGTATTTACTTCATAAAAAAACAGTCCTTGTGCCAAAAAAATGCACCCAGTGGTTTATTTACTCTAAGTAGATTTATTTATTTTTGATAAATACACCAGGATTCACACTTCCTGCATTTATTGACGTCACAAGCCGCCAGCCAATCAGATCAAACCTGAGTCCAGCCCCTCACCTAGCAACCCCTGGTTAGGCTCAACCCACTTCTGTATTAAACACATGACTGTTGTTTTTCATGATTTCATCTCATCTTTTGTTTATATGTTCTTAATTTCATGTGTACAGCACTTTGTTGCAGCTGTGTTTTTTTAAATGGCTTTATAAATAAAGTATAATTGTTATTTTTATGTTTTAGTTCAATTTTTAGTGTATTTGCGATCGCTGCCAACGCGCAGCCGGCAAAAATTAAACGAGCGGACCACAGGCGGAAGGACCGGGTTCGACGGGACCCTCTTCCGGCGCGATGGAGCGGAGCTTCAACTGTACAGCCTTGCAGCAGCCTCGCAGCAGGCTCGCAGCAAGAGGACCTTCTCCTTACAGATTAATTTACGGGAGACACTTGGTGAACTTTGTGTTGTCTTCACTGGAACAGCGATAACTCCCAAAATCTCATCGCGTGCAACGAGCGGAGCTGGCGAAAACCGGAAGAGGAACAAGCTAACATTAGCTTCGGATTCGGGTGGTCTAATGCTAAAAGGAGCAGCAAACTGCGGCGCGCTCAGACGGGTTTCGGTAAGTTATCTTAAGCTAACACTAACAGTAAGTCAAATGAGTAATAAAAAAAGAGCTAATTTTAAAACAACAACACATTACAGATACTGGCTGTTACAGAGGGCGTGAACAGATCGTTGAAGGGCGTGGACTTCAAGAAACCGGTCGTTCAAAACGAAAGTTAAAAATGGCAGAATTAAAAAGGGTATAATTGATTATCTAATAATTATTTTGTGCATTAAATTGAAGGAATAGGGTCTGGATATCCCACAGAAATACCATAAAAATTTAAAAAATACATCTGAGGTCCCCTTTAAAAACTTTCAGACTTAGATTCAGAGCTTTAAAAACTCATACAGTTTGTGTTATTGATCTGGACCCATCTAAATTACCTGATGAAGTTGTTTAAATGCAGCTGTGTTGTTAGCGCACTTTGTAGAAGTTGTTTAAATGCAGCTGTGTGGTTAGCGTACTTTGTAACAGCTCGTTCACGTTCTGATGACGTAGTTTCCAGCGCGTTCACGTTAGACGTGTTGCTGCTGCAGATCCAGTCTTCATGAAAAAACGTCCACACACACAGCTTTGTGCGCTCGTCTTTTAACAAGAAAACCATAACGTTAACAAACAGGAAACCGCAGCGAGAAGCTAACGGCTAATGCTGCGCGTGCTGCGAGATAATAGCTCCGTGCTGAAACGCGCCCAGGAAATTTTGTTCCGCGGCGCACATATTAACATTCAATGAGTGAAAAAATAACCGTTTCGGTACAGCACGTTCGGTTCGGTCCACCTCCGTACCTTTTCGGTTCGGTACACCAACTACAACCGTTACATGCCTAGTAGAAATATAACAGAGTTGTTAAGGTTCCCTGCCCGCTCCAGGTCTCTGAGGTCAGACAGCTCCTGCTCTCTGTTCCACGGACAAAATATAAACGTTGGGGTGACCGTGCCTTTTCTGC
>JBBPBX010063148.1:0-20616 GCA_038048925.1 Garcialebias charrua
ATGGTTAAGGACTTTTTAGATTTATTGGACTCATTTAATTTAACACAACACGTGAACTCTCCCACGCAGCAGCGTGGACATTTATTGGACCTTGTTTTAACATGTGATGTGACCGTTTCAAACCTTGAAATAGGTGACAATGTTTTCTCGGATCATATGCCAGTCAATTTTCAGTTCACCATCCCCCATGTAACCCCTAAAACATGCATTTCTGCACGTAAAGGCAGGAATGTTAACCATTTAACTGCCGCACGTTTCACTGAGGTTTACAACAATGACATGTTAATTCAGCCCCCATTGTTCCTCTCCAGCACTGAGGAGCTGACAAACCAGTTTGACTCTGTTTGTTTAAAGGCTTTGGATCAAGTGGCTCCTATTAAATCTAGAAGACCAAAACTCAGGGCCGAACCGTGGCTGAATGACACGACCAGAGCTGCTAGGCAGCAATGCCGAAAGGCGGAGAGGAAATGGAAAAAAGACAGACTGCAGGTCTCTTTTCAGATGGTAAAAGAGAGCTGGCGCCGATATCAGAAAGCAGTGAAAACTGCTAAATCACAATACTTCTCTGATATCATTGCTGCAAACTCTCGTAACCCTCGAGTTCTGTTCTCCACCCTAAACTCTGTTCTCCACCTCACTGAACAATCACCCATGGAAGCCTCGACTGAGCTGTGCGAGAACTTCCAACATTTCTTTTTAGATAAAATCGCAACCACCAGGGCTCTCATTTCTCCTCCATCTCACGATCCATCCATCCCACCTCAATCTGTTGCTGTGTGTGACCATTTTGAACCAGTCTCTCTGTCCTCTCTAGAGCAGGTCATGTGCAACCTGAAACCATCTGGCTCCCCCTTCGATGTGGTCCCCCCTCGGCTTCTAAAGGAGGTTTTTCACACTCTAGGTCCCTCCATTCTCTCGATTGTAAATAGCAGTCTATCCTCGGGTGTGGTGCCAAAATCATTAAAACATGCTGCTGTTCAACCCCTCCTGAAAAAACCAAACCTCGACCCGTCAGTATTATCCAATTTCAGGCCTGTCTCCAGACTCCCATTTGTTTCTAAACTTCTAGAGAAAATAGTTGAGTCCCAACTAAAGTGCTTCCTGGAGGATCACGCTATCCCCGAGCTATTCCAGTCTGGCTTCAAATCCCTCCACAGCACTGAGACTGCCCTACTGAAGGTTTTTAACGACATCTTCCTATCCACAGATACTGGTGACTCTGTGCTGCTTGTCCTATTGGACCTCACATCCGCTTTCGACACCATCGACCATGAGATCCTCATTGCTAGGTTGGAGCAGTGGGTGGGCATCTCAGGATCAGCCCTAAACTGGTTCAGATCCTACCTCTCTGACAGGTCTTTTTGTGTGTCCATCAATGATTTTACTTCTGCAGTGGCGGCTCTTAAATGGGGGGTTCCGCAGGGGTCCATCCTGGGTCCTCTCTTGTTCTCCTTATACCTGCTGCCACTCGGTGCTATTTTCCGGAAACACAATATACCCTTCCACTTCTACGCTGATGACTGTCAAATTTACTTCCCATCCATCCATCCATCCATCCATCTTCTTCCGCTTATCCGGGGTCGGGTCGCGGGGGTAGCAGCCTAAGTAGGGAGGCCCAGACTTCCCTCTCCCCAGCCACTTGGAGCAGCTCCTCTGGGGGAATCCCAAGGCGTTCCCAGGCCAGCCGAGAAACATAGTCCCTCCAGCGCGTCCTGGGTCTTCCTCTGGGTCTCCTCCCGGTGGGACATGCCCGGAACACCTCACCAGGGAGGCGTCCAGGAGGCATCCTAACCAGATGCCCGAGCCACCTCAACTGGCTCCTCTCGATGTGGAGAAGCAGCGGCTCTACTCCGAGTCCCTCCCGGATGACTGAGCTTCTCACCCTATCTCTAAGGGAGAGTCCAGCCACCCTGCGGAGAAAACTCATTTCAGCCGCTTGTATCCGAGATCTTGTTCTTTCGGTCATAACCCAAAGCTCATGACCATAGATGAGGGTGGGAACGTAGATCGATCGGTAAATTGAGAGCTTTGCCTTTTGACTCAGCTCTCTCTTCACCACGACAGACCGGTACAGCGCCCGCTTCACTGCGGACGCTGCACCTATCCGCCTATCGATCTCACGCTCCAGTTTTCCCTCATTCGTGAACAAGATCCCGAGATACTTAAACTCCTCCACTTGGGGCAGGACCTCCTCCCCGACCCGGAGAGGGCATGCTACCCTTTTCCGGCTCAAGACCATGGCCTCGGATTTGGAGGAACTGATCCTCATCCCGGCCGCATCACACTCGGCTGCAAACCGCTCCAGTGAAAGTTGTAAATCACGAACTGATGAAGCCAGTAGGACCACATCATCTGCAAAAAACAGAGAAGCGATTCTAAGGTCACCAAAACGGATCCTCTCAACACCTTGGCTGCGCCTAGAAATTCTGTCCATAAAAGTTATGAACAGAATCGGTGACAAAGGGCAACCTTGGCGGAGTCCAACTCTCACCGGAAACGAGCCTGACTTACTGCCGGCAATGCGGACCAAGCTCTGACACCGGTCGTACAGGGACCTAACAGCCCTTATCAAAGGGCCTGGTACCCCATACTCCCGGAGTACCCCCCACAGAACCCCCCGAGGGACGCGGTCGAATGCCTTCTCCAAGTCCACAAAGCACATGTAAACTGGTTGGGCAAACTCCCACGCACCCTCCAGGACCCTGCTGAGGGTGTAGAGCTGGTCCAGTGTTCCACGACCAGGACGAAAACCACACTGCTCCTCCTGAATCCGAGGTTCGACTATCCGACGGACCCTCCTCTCCAGAACCCCTGAATAGACCTTACCAGGGAGGCTTAAGAGTGTGATCCCCCTATAGTTGGAACACACCCTACGGTCCCCCTTTTTAAATAGGGGAACCACCACCCCAGTCTGCCAATCCAAGGGAACTGCCCCCGATGTCCACGCGATATTGCAGAGTCGCGTAAGCCAACACAACCCTACAACATCCAGAGCCCTAAGGAACTCCGGGCGAATCTCATCCACCCCCGGAGCCTTGCCACCGCGGAGCTTTTTAACCACCTCGGCGACCTCAGCACCAGAGATCGGAGAACCCGACCCAAAGTCCCCAGGCTCTGCTTCCTCAGTGGAAGACGTGCCAGTAGGATTGAGGAGGTCTTCGAAGTATTCCGCCCACCGACTCACAACATCCCGAGTTGAGGTCAGCAGCACGCCACCTCCACCATAAATGGTGTTGGTCTCGTACCTCTTTCCCCCCCTGAGACGCCGGATGGTGGACCAGAATCGCCTCGAAGCCGTACGGAAGTCATTCTCCATGGCCTCTCCGAACTCCTCCCACGCCCGAGTTTTTGCCTCAGCAACCACCCGAGCCGCATGCCGCTTGGACTGCCGGTACCTATCAGCTGCTTCCGGGGTCCCACAAGCCAAAAAGGCCCAATAGGACTCCTTCTTCAGCCTGACAGCATCCCTCACTGCCGGTGTCCACCACCGGGTTCGAGGGTTGCCACCTCGACAGGCACCAACAACCTTGCGGCCACAGCTCCGATAAGCTGCCTCGACAATAGAGGCGCGGAACACGGCCCACTCGGACTCCATGTCCCCCGCCTCCCTCGGAACGTGTTCAAAGCTCTCCCGGAGGTGGGAGTTAAAGCTCCGTCTTACGGGAGACTCTGCCAGACGTTCCCAGCAGACCCTCACGATACGTTTGGGTCTGCCAGGTCTGACCGGCATCCTCCCCCACCATCGGAGCCAACTCACCACCAGGTAGTGGTCAGTAGACAGCTCCGCCCCTCTCCTCACCCGAGTGTCCAAGACATGCGGCCGCAGATCAGATGAGACGACAACAAAGTCGATCATCGAACTGCGACCTAGGGTGTCCTGGTGCCAAGAGCACATATGGACACCCTTATGCTTAAACATGGTGTTCGTTATGGACAATCCATGACGAGCACAGAAGTCCAATAACAGAACACCACTCTGGTTCAGATCAGGGGGGCCGTTCCTCCCAACCACACCCCTCCAGGTCTCACTGTCATTGCCCACGTGAGCGTTGAAGTCCCCCAGTAGAACAAGGGAGTCCCCAGGAGGCGCACTCTCCAATACCCCCTCCAAGGACTCCAAAAAGGGTGGGTAGTCTGAGCTGCCGTTTGGTGCATAGGCACAAACAACAGTCAGAGCCCGTCCCCCCACACGTAGGCGAAGGGAGGCTACCCTCTCGTTCACCGGGGTGAACCCCAACGTACAGGCACCAAGATGGGGGGCAACCAGTATGCCCACTCCTGCTCGGCGCCTCTCACCAGGGGCAACTCCAGAGTGGAAGAGTGTCCAACCCCTCTCAAGGAAACTGGTTCCAGAGCCAGAGCCATGCGTTGAGGTGAGTCCGACTATTTCTAGTCGGAACCTCTCAACCTCACACACTAGCTCAGGCTCCTTCCCCACCAGAGAGGTGACATTCCATGTCCCAATGGCCAGCTTCTGTAGCCGAGGATCAGACCGCCAGGGTCCCCGCCCTCGGCCGCCACCCATCTCACATTGCACCCGACCCCTTTGGCCCCTCCCACAGGTGGTGAGCCCATGGGAAGGGGGACCCACGTCTCCTCTTCGGGCTGTGCCCGGCCGGGCTCCATGGGTAAAAGCCCGGCCACCAGGCGCTCGCCAGCGTGCCCCACCTCCGGGCCTGGCTCCAGAGTGGGGCCCCGGTGACCCGCGTCCGGGCGAGGGAAAACTTAGTCCATTAATTGTACTCATCATAGGGGTTTTTGGGCTGCACTTTGTCTGATCCCTCACCTCTATCTACAACATGTAAAATACTATTTACTTGCTACGTTGCTAGTTCAAAAGAAGGCAACTACCCTTATAAAATAAACAGTTTTTGAAACCTTTTTTTTAAGTATACAATCTTTAAGAAATACCTTTTAAAGTGAGAAATCAAATAACCTCCAAAATGCATGTAAATCTTTTTTTTTTTCATTACCACAATGTCTTTCAATAAGTTCATCATATCTCTGATAGTTTGATGGTCAGTGTCATTGTTTTGGCTAGATTTTGTCAGGAAGGGCATCTGAGATAAAACAATTGAGAAATGTTTGGAGAGAGTCAAAGTCAAAGTCAACTTTATTGTCAGAACTGCAATTTGTACAGGACATACACAGGATTGAAATTGCGTTTCTCTCAGTCCCTCGGTGCAACAGTAACCATCTAAACACTAAACACTAAAACATTTAATAAACATAAGCATAAAATAGTAAAAGTGTAACACTGTCCTGAGTTTTTTCATAGTAGTATAAAAGTATGAAAATTTACACCAACACTGAAACACCAAACACCCCTAAAACACCAAACACCCAATGAACATAAGCATAAAATGAAATAATAAAAGTGTAATACTGTCCTGAGTTTTTTCATAGTAGTATAAAAAAGTATAAAAAGTATATCTATATAATAAACTGAAGGTTCTAGTGAGCTTGCTCACTGTGGCGAGCCTTTCGGAAAGAAGCAGCCGAACGAAAAACAACAACAATATTGCAATAAGTTCATCATAACTAGTATATTTGCCATATTATTTTAACAGTGCACTACCTTGAAATGTGACGCTGGAGTCTGAAATAACACTAACATTACAAAGTCAACACTTTGTAGCAGCCATCCAAGACATGGCAATAAAAAAGTTAAAACAAAACAGTTTTATTAATTTATATTATATAATAATGATACATTAACAGTTTATTATTTACAAAGTAAGAGTTTTATTCTGAATTTGAAGACATTTCCCTTTTTTTAACTCATCCATCCATCATCTTTACCCATTTCTTCCTTTTCGGGTCACGGGGGTCCCTGACGCCCTTGTCCAGCAGTCACTATGTGAGAGGCAGGGGACACCCTGGACAGGTCTCCAGTCCATCACAGAGACACATCGTGACCAACGAGACAAAGAAAACTAGAGAATGTAGAGTTCCAAACTTTAAACTGCTTGAGATGTTCCATTACTTCTTTAACTTATGAACAGATGTCCGGTTATTTTGTATAACTTAATAAAATAAAAATAAATAGACACCACTTTGGTTGCACAGTGGCATAGCGGTTAGACAAGTCACCTCACAGTGAGAAAAAAGAATCGCCGGGGGCTTTTCTGCAGCTGTTACTTTGGTAACTGCTGCTTTTTCAAATGTGCTTCATAAATAAAGGTGATTTGACTTGACTTTTCTGTGTGGAGTTAACATGACTTTTGTGCACATGGGAGTGTTCACTGGATACTGTGGTTGTTTCCAACAGACCAGTTAAGTTAACTGGTCACCCTAGATTATAGATGAGTAAAATAAAAATTGAGAGTCTTTGAGGGACCTAGCATACATCTTACGATGTTCCCTATAAGCTAGCTTGTGAACTAGCAAACCAGAAGCAAAGAAGTGTCTCTCAAGCACTTGACCAGATGCCTTCATTTTCCTCAGCCCTGGGGTAAACCAGGGAGTTGAGTGTGAAAAGGCAACTGTTCTCTCTCTGACAGGAGCATGGTGGTCTAAAAGGCTGATGTTGTAGAAGTCCACTGCATTGAGGGAAGCTGGAAGGGAGACGGGAATGAGAACCTTAAGTCAAAGTCAAAAGTCAAAGTCAACTTTATTGTCAGAACTGCAATATGTACAGGACATACACAGGATTGAAATTGTGTTTCTCTCAGTCCCTCGGTGCAACAGTAACCATTTAAACACTAAAACACTGAAACATTTAATAAACATAAGCATAAAATAGTAAAAGTGTAACACTGTCCTGAGTTTTTGCATAGTAGTATAAAAGTATGAAAATTTACACCAACACTAAAACACTAAACATTTAATGAACATAAGCATAAAATGAAATAATAAAAGTGTAATACTGTCCTGAGTTTTTGCATAGTAGTATAAAAAGTATAAAAAGTATATCTATAAAATAAACTGAAGGTTCTAGCATTGACATTTGCATGTATCAGCAGTAGTGTAGATATAAAAGTAGTGTAAATGTAAACAGTAGTAATAAATGTAAACAGTAGTAATAAATGTAAACAGTATTAATAAATGTAAACAGTGAATGTAAACAGTAGTATGACTATAGGCAGTAATGTAATACAAACATTAGTGCAAATATGAGAAGTAGTGCAAACTGAATGAGCACATGACCGAGAGTTTAGTGAATAACCCGTTTGATGACACAGAGTCCAGTGTTAAAATCTTTGTGTTGTGTGGTAATGTGTGAGAAAGTTTTTTGTGTTAAGGCAGTTCAAATGGGAGGGGAGGCAGAGCAGGCAGAGTGTTTAGCATCCTGACTGCCTGATGAACAGAGCTGTCTCTCAGTCTGCTGGTTCGAGCCTGGAGACTCCTCAGTCTCCTCCCTGATGGCAGCAGTCTGAAGCAGCTGTGTAGTGGGTGTGTGGGATCACCTGCCATGCAGAGGGCTTTCCGAGTGAGGCGGTTGCTGTGTAAGTCCTGCAGTGAGGGAAGGAGGTGCCGACGATCTTCTCAGCTGCTCTCACGATGCGCTGGAGGCTCTTGCGGCAGGATGCAGTACATGCACCAAACCACACAGTGATGCAGCTGGTCAGGACACTTTCTATGGCACCTCTGTAGAAGGTGCACATGATGGGGGTTGAAGCTCCAGCCCTTTTCAGCTTGCGGAGAAAGTAGAGGCGCTGGTGAGCCTTCTTGGCCAGTGCTGCAGTGTTCCTGCTCCAGGAACACTGATCACTGATTAAGATCAGCTGCTAGAAGTTCAGAGTTAATATTTTTCAGATTTCTAAAATAAATCTGTCGCTTTGGTTTGATGGTACTGTCCAGGAAAGGAAACTCCATATAGATGACTTTGTGATCGATACACCCATGCCATATGCAGAGAGTTGATGCACAGTTAAAGCGTTTGGAATGACTAAGTCCAGGGTGTGACCACGAGAATGTGTTGGAAGCTTGACATGTTGTTCAAAGTTGATGATTAGTAGGTGTATCATTATGAATGTTGAGATCCCCGAGTATGAGTATGTTAGCGGTTGTGGAACAGAACATTGACAGAGTCTTTGCCATCTCAGCAAAAAAGGAAGGATGATATTTAAGAGGCCTATAAATGAGGAGCACTTTCATTGAGTTTGGTTGTTTGGAGGAGAAAGCCAAACACTCAAAGGAGGACAACTCAGACAGAGTCACGGGTGAAAGGTCCAGATGATCTTTAAAAATGAAGGCTAGACCACCGGCCACGACCTGAACTCCGTGCACTCTGGAGATATTTACATCCAGCAGGACATGCCTCATTGAGAGCAGAGAAACTGTTTGGCTGATGCCAGGTCTCTGTAATATTCAAATCCTTATCCAGAATGTGGCAGCATGGTGGCGCAACTGGTAGAGCTGCTGCTTCTCAACGAGAAGGTTGCCGGTTCAAATCCCGGTCTGGGGGCCTTTCTGGGTGGAGTTTGCATGTTCTCTCAATGCATGTGTGGGTTTCCTCCGGGTGCTCCGGTTTCCTCCCACAGACCAAAAACATGCATGTTAGGTTGATTGGTAACTCTAAATTGTCCCTAGGTGTGAGTGAGAGAGTGAATGGTTATTTGTCTTGTTTGTCTCTATGTGGCCCTGTGATGGACTTGCGACCCGTCCAGGGTGTACCCCGCCCCTCGCACTGTGATTGCTGGACATGGGCACCGGCGACCCTTGTGAACCAAAAATGGAAGAAGCGGATAAAAGATAATGGATGGATGGATGGATTATCCAGAATGTGCTCCTGGTTGAGGCATGCTTTATTAGTTAAGGATTGCACATTAAAAAGTTTGATTTTAAGGTAAGCCACAGTCATGTATTTTTTAATAGGCTTGAGAAGATTAAAATCCACTCCACGTTTTCCATCCTGTGCCCGAGAGGACACAGGAACTGCTGTAGTCACGTCAGGACTACAAATCCTAAGAGCCACAGTGCTCTGATGACATGAGCATAAACATATGCTTTTTTGGGGAGCTTCTATAGACATAAGGAGGATGTTGAAAAAGCCTTTTGATAATGGAAACATCCAGAGAATCAACATGGACATTGCTGTTATTAAGACTCAACAGCTCCCCAGCAGAGTAGCTTAGCATCACACTAGCTGAGGATGGAGACACAGCATCACACAGCAGCAGGAATACAAAATAGCAGAGTCTCCCGTACAACAAAAAACAAAACCATCCGAAGCCGCAAGCTGTCCACAAGAGTGAATAAAGTCAGGGAAAAAATATTTTAAGATGTTATCATCCAGACGGAGAAGCAGCGAACAACCAACACCAGCGTCCTCTCCACAGGTGAGAAAACTCACGCAAACACAAGGAGAACGTCCAATAATGCCGAGACAGTTCATCTCGACAGTTTATTTGTTTGTGGAAAGATGTTTCGCCCTTTATCCAGAGGGCTTCATCAGTCTGAGGAGTCCCAAGTAAACTGTTTCTCTACCAAGCAGTAGGCTACACTGCTTTAGTGGACCAACCAGTTTGCTGGTACCTGGATGATTGCAGGCCCGGATTATCAGCAGGGCCGACTGGGCCCAGGCCCAGGGGGCCATGCTCACCATGGGGTCCACCGCAGGGAGCCCACTGCAGTTTTGGGGAAGAAAGAAAATAAAATATCCTTAGATTTTAAATAGGGTTGGGCTTCGAGAATCGTTCGGAACCGGGACTAACTGTCCGGTTTCCCGGAATCGTTCAAAATATTAATTTGCGATTCCTATTTTCGATGCTAGTTAGCCGACCGGAAGTAGCCACCGCCGAAAACCAACGAAGAAGAATCCACCGGAAGTGTGCATCTGCGATCGAAAGCGTACTAATTAATAAAAAATGACCAGTCAGGTCAGTGCAGCACTTGCAATAATTTTCTATCATGCAAAGGAGGGTGGAGAAGTAAAATAGTGTCCCGTCTTTGACGCGCTCAACCGGATTATTTTCGCTTCGTATCCGACCGGAAGTACAGAGTGGTCCGTCTGCAAAACGCTCCGCCGAACTTTTCGCTGATCGCTACCTCTTTGGCTCCATGATGGTAAATAAATAAACTATAAACTACATCTCATACCAACATTAAGGCAGCTAACAAGTTATACTCCGCTTAAAGCGGTAAGTCAGCTCAATACAAACACGATGCTAACGTTAGCTCGTTTTTTTCTTCTTAGACAAACGACCTAAAATGGCTTCACTGTTCACCAGTGTCCAAGGTAAATACATCAGTGTAAACTCAACTGAATGAAGAGAGACACAGAACAGTTACAACAGCATATGTTGTGAAAAGCTTGCATCCCTTTTCAGATGTGGATTCAACTCCTGCCATGGATTGCACTTACATTGCACTCAAATCCAACACTTATTAACATTCTTAATCCATTTAAAGTTCTCTGTGTCTTTTAAAATGTTTTAATGTCTCTAGTTTTCATTATTATATAATTTCTGTTTATGTTCTCTTTCATTCCATTATGAATGAATGTCACAGTTTGAAGAATTATTGAATAGGTTAGTTAGGCAATAACAACAGAGCTAATAATTGTACACATTCTCAGTCTTAAAAATGATTTAATAATCTCTTTTTACTGATAATACTGATAAACCTGTTGTTTGTTTAGGAACTTCCTGCAGTCTGTCCAGAAAGTCTCCACTGGAGGAGCGTTCTGCTGAGGAAAGGGCACAACATAATTTCACAGCTCCATGTCCATGAAGAAACAAATGGAGAGAGGGCTGCAGATACCAGGACATCCCACCAGCTGTTCTGTCTGAGGATCCTGCTGCTGTGGTGGAACCAGGTTAGCCCATCAGTGGGAGTTCAGTAACATGACTGCAGCATCACATACTGGACAATATTATATGTATAATAATAATAATAATATATGTTGGTGAGTCCTCCATGTTGGCTCTAATCTGCCCTGTGAGAAATTCATAGTAAATGTAACAAAAAGGAAAAAGTTCATAGCATTAAATTCAAACAGAAGTTCAAATTATTCAATAATTTCCAGTGTAGTGGTGAACCATGTTTAATTATTGATAGTTATAAACAAAAGTGTACAATTGACACGTACAAATAAATACATAATTGTGAATTTACTTTACACTATGCAAACATACAACCTTGTCCATCTTTTAAAAAAATCACAGTTCATATAGGTAATTAATAAATACATTTCAAAATGTAGTTTACATACAATGCTATATATATATATATATATATATATAGTAAAATGGGTGTTTGGTTAGGGAGGGGGCCCTGTGAGTTTCGGTGCCCAGGGGCCCCTGGGGTTGTTAATCCGGCCCTGGATGATTGAGCATAAACTTTGATGACAAGAAGAACAAGCAAACTCCACACAAGAAGACCTATAGGTCCAAACCCAGGCCTTCTTGCTGTGAGGCAGCAGTGCTAACCACAAAGCCAACATGCTGCAATTAGTTTGGTATGATTTGCTTGCATATTGCATGCATATTTTATAAGTAATCTACAACAAAAGATATTCTATAAAATGTATGTACATATCTGACTAACCATGCAGCATTGCAATTCAACTTCCTATTACCACGTCATTAAAAAGAACTTGTTTGATGTTTCTGCAAACGCAGACTTGCGATCTGTCTAGCAGGAGGTTTGTCCTGGCAATGAAACCATAATCTTAGAAAGTCACCAATTATTTCCATCCTCTCTTGTCTCTAACACATTCTAATATTTTCCACCAGCTCTTGGTGGGGATTCCATCTGTGGAAGATGTGGGGGTGTGTGCACACTCATTTTCCTGCCTCCTCTGACTGTCAGCTTGAAAGCCTAGAGCAACCATAGCCTTCATTTCCATTTGCTTAATTCTCCTTTCAATCTCTCACTCAGCCTTGGAGTTCTTCTTGTTGGATTAATTCAGATATTGTGGCATGATTTCTGCTACATGCACTAGAGTGCTACAACCGCCAAGCGTCATGTAGAAATATACTCATGCACACATTTTTAGCTGATAATCAGAACTATCTCATTTTCAGCTTGAGTAATTTAACTGGAAACCAAACATACAGCATTCAGAGGTTTTTCTTCTCCTTGTTTCAATTGTTTTTCACTTTTTGTTTGAGAGAGGTCATATAACAAAATGTGGCTACTGGAAAGCAGATGCATTTTGTCCCTGGTCATGTAAATGCATCGTGGCAACACATAAAAGAGAGTATGAAATGAGTTTTACAATAAAAGTTTTTCTCTTTTTTACTGCTTCAAATAGATCATTGGGGAAAGCGCTGTGTGCATTATACAAAATGAATAGTTACAGAATTCTAAAGTAGAACTGATTTTTAAAATGTTTTTCCTTTAAAGCTGCCTCTTCATTTCAGTTAGTATGATTGGTACATTTTCAATGCACCTTGTTAGAATGAACCCTGAGTAAGACCCCCACTATGACTTTCCACAAAACTGTGCATTCTGTGGAACCAGCACTTACATTTCATTTGTCTAATAATTTTAGTTACAGTACCTGATGTGACTATCTACAATCAAAAAAGAGGGATTGTGGATGAAAAAATATATATACAGTATTATTGATTCCAAATAATATTTTATGGCTGTTTAAGTGATATTTATATATTTTAATTCAATCAAAAATGCATGTTATACTTGTTTATTCTAAATATATTAAAGCTACTGACATTTAATTCCAAGATGGCGCCGGTTGTCGTGGCTTGCTATCTAACTCCTCTCCTGAACTTTTTACTGCTGTTCGTGTTCTGCCTTTTTTTCATCGACGATGCATCCTCGCTCCTGGTCTATGATCGCTCAACTCTTCTAAGTCTCCAAGACTCGCTGATCAACACACCGGCTACTGGCAAATATGGACATTTTAAGCCTCCTCCACCTCCGCCGTTCCTGGCGTCCATTCCAGCGTACTTACAACGCAACGCGACCACGCTGCCACGCAACAAGCGACGCAGAAGACGCGGAACGAGGGCAGGCGTGCTGGTGAGGTTTAAAAAGTATCTCTCGTCTCACAACACGCCGACGGCTGACTTACCTCCTGAATTCAGCGTCTTTGATGTCCGCCGTTCCTTCGCTCGCCGCCACAGATGCCTTGTTGCTATCAATCATGACGCCAGCGATCAGTATCCATCTTGTCCCCCGGTGAGGACTGTGAAGCGAGGCTGCGTTAAACAGAACCTCCGCCCGCTCGCTCGAGCTGAGAGTGACGTAACTGGCTGCGTTCCAACCCGTGCAGCACTGTTTAACGCCAGATCGATCACAAATAAAACTTTTATATTAAGTGATTTGATCTCAACTCATCGTCTGGATCTGTTTTTGATTACTGAAACTTGGCAGAAAGCTGGAGACAACAGCTGCTTCTCTGAGCTTCTCCCAAATGGCTACTCCCACCTGAGCGCTCCGCGTGGGGCAGGAAGAGGGGGAGGGCTGGCTGCTGTGTTCAATGAGGAGGCGTTCAAGTGCCGCATGTTACCTCAGAAAAATTACAACAGTTTTGAAAGCATGCTTTTTGTGCTGGAATCTGCTAAACCTCTTCTGTGTGGCCTCTTTTATAGGCCTCCACAATACAATAAAAACTTTCTCAGTGAGTTTTCTGAACTACTGGCTGACCTACTGCCAAAGTTTGACTCTTGGCTTTTCTGTGGAGACTTCAATGCACACACCTGCTGCCCAAGTAATCAGCTTGGATGTGAGTTTCAGGACCTCCTGGACTCTTTTAACCTGTCGCAGTCGGTCTCGGGGGCCACACACAGTCAGGGTCATACACTGGATTTAATTATCTCCCACGGCCTTCAAATACCTGCTGTGGAGATCCTGGACACCTGTATTTCAGACCATTTTCCCATATTATTTGAATTTTTCACCTCTCCTGCACCGAAGGCTATTCTCCCAGCACGTTTCTGCCGCTCCATCACCCCATCCACCCCAAGTCAGTTCACTGATGCCTTTAAGAGCACTGAATTTTGCTCTGCTGTCAGCCTGGACCCATCTCTACATCCTGAGGACTTCATCACCTCCTTCCATCACACCTGCACAACGATCTTGGACTCCATCGCTCCTCTCAAACAGGCATCTTCAAAAAACAAACCACCACCATGGCTCAACGAAACGACGCGAGCTCTTCGACAACGTTGCAGAAAAGCAGAGCGAATATGGAAGCGCGACCGGCTTCATGTATCTCAGGGAATACTGAGAGACTGTCTCTGTGATTATCAAAATGCTGTGAAGCAGGCCAAATCACAGTACCTCTCCAATTTAATCTCCACCAGCTCCAACCGGCCGAGGACGCTTTTCAGCACACTCCAGTCTGTTATCAATCCATCTGTCAATGTTCTGAAAACTGCCACACAGTCTACCTGCGATGACTTTCAGAGCTATTTTGTCAACAAAATAGACTCTATCAGGCAGAACATTGTCAGTCCATCCAACACCATCCAGTCATGTGCGTCTGCAATAACCACAGCTGTTTTTGACCAATTTGACCTGGTCTCACTGCCTAACCTCACCAAGGTGGTTCAGCAGATGAAACCAACTAACTGTTCTCTGGACATCATTCCCTCTAAAATGTTCAAACAATCCTTTGATGTAATTGGTCCTTGTGTTTTGTCATTTATTAACAGCTGTCTATCTTCAGGTTTTGTGCCATCTGCTTTCAAACACGCTGTGGTCAGGCCTCTTCTCAAAAAACCAGGCCTAGATCCTACAGCTCTCTCTAATTTCAGACCAGTTTCCCATCTGTCATTTCTATCAAAGGTCCTAGAAAAGATTGTTTTTATTCAACTTCAATCTTTTCTAGAGCTCAACAACCTGTTTGAAAAATTTCAGTCAGGTTTTCGAGCTCGTCACAGCACTGAATCTGCACTGCTCAAAGTACAGAATGACATTCTTCTGTCCCTGGATGCAAAAAACCCTGCTCTGCTGGTGATGTTAGACCTCTCAGCAGCTTTTGACACCGTCGACCATCAGGTACTAATCAACCGCTTGTCTCAGCTGGTTGGCCTCCAGGGAGCTGTGCTTGAGTGGTTCAAATCTTACCTGTCTGGGAGAACTTTTTCTGTCATGATAGGCGATCTGTCCTCCTCTTCATCAACCCCTCTGACCTCTGGCGTACCACAGGGATCTATTCTAGGGCCAGTCCTCTTCTCTCTTTACATGCTGCCATTAGGATCAATCATTGCACGTCATAACCTGTCTTTTCACATGTATGCAGACGATTTACAAATCTATCTGCCAGTCACTCCCAACCCCTCACTCAGTTCAAACACTCTTGTCAACTGCTTAAATGACATTAAGCACTGGCTCTCTCAAAACTTCCTCCACCTAAACACAGATAAAACTGAATGCATTTTATTTGGTGCACCTGATGACACCAACAACATCCTTCCCAGTCCCAGTGTTGGTTTTCCCCTCCCCCACTTCAACCCGGTGGTCAGAAATCTTGGAGTGCAGCTTGACTCCAACTTAAAGTTTGATAAACAGATCAGTTCTGTTGTCAAGACCAGCTTTTTCCAGCTCCGTCTGCTCTCCAAAGTCAAGTCATTTCTCAGCCGTGGTGATCTGGAGAAGGCCATCCATGCCTTTGTGACCTCCAGACTTGATTATTGTAATGCTTTGTATGTTGGTATTAATCAATCCTCCATCTCCCGTTTACAGCTTGTACAGAACTCTGCCGCGCGCTTTTTGACCAACACACGAAAATATGAACACATCACTCCTG
Organism: Garcialebias charrua; assembly: GCA_038048925.1. NCBI lineage: Eukaryota > Metazoa > Chordata > Actinopteri > Cyprinodontiformes > Rivulidae > Garcialebias > Garcialebias charrua. Next base: position 15,668 of record JBBPBX010063148.1, read on the forward strand.
TCCTGTCCTCTCTACACTGGCTCCCGGTTCAGTTCAGGATACAGTTCAAGCTGCTCCTGTTTGTTTTCAAAGCTCTGAATGGACTTGCTCCTCTGTACATCTCAGAACTTTTGAAAGCCCATCAGCCCGGCAGAGATTTACGATCTGCCAGTCAACACCTGCTGGAGGTGCCTCGCTCAAGGTACAAACAATGGGGAGACCGGTCATTTTCTGTTGCCGGCCCAAAAGCCTGGAACAGCCTCCCCCTTGAGCTGCGTGCCACCTCTGATCTGACTCTGTTCAAAACCAGACTGAAGACCCACTTGTTCAAAAAAGCTTTCAGTGTGTAACTTTTATTACTTTTGGTATTTTAGTATGTAGCATTTTTTATTTCCATTGCCTTTTTATTTCCACTTGTTCAAAAAAGCTTTCAGTGTGTAACTTTTATTACTTTTGGTATTTTAGTATGTAGCATTTTTATTTCCATTGCCTTCTTTTATTGCTGTTGTTTCTTATTCTATTTTCATTGATTTATTGTTCCAGTTTATTCATCTTTTTATCCTGTTAAGCACCTTGGTCAATGCAAGGCATTGTAGGAAGGTGCTATACAAATAAAGTTTATTATTATTATTATTATTATTATTATTATTATTATTATTATTACATCTTGTCTTGGAGATGTTAGCTTGGGTTCTAACACTCCGTTGAATTTTGGTGGTGTTCTCGCAAACTGCAGGGTGTAACCCTTGTGGATTAAACGATGCAGCCATTTGTTCAAGCTGCATGTTTCCTGCCATGCTGCGCTGTACTCTGAGAGTGGGAGCGTGTGGATGTTTTGTCTCGTGAGGGAGAATAAATAAGCCTCTACCGCCGTTGAGTTGGCATCACCCTGTAGTGGACCTACCCAGGGTCAAACTGAAGTGTTTTGAACTCTTCAGCGATGCTTTTCACTGACCCTTTCAGTAACCTGACATTTAACACAATTTATTTTATTAGTTTGAATCAAAGGACAGATTCACTCAAAAGAGACTATTTCTATCTTTGATTTTGTTCTAATACAAACATAATCAGAGCATCACCTGTGTTTATTCATGAGCAATGTTGTAATTTACAATATGTCTTATGATCACATATGCTATTATGCTGTGTTATTCTGTAATGTGAAACATTACTTTGTCACTCCTGCTGTGTGAAAGTTGAATGCTCGAGTCAGAGAGGCCCAGCCATTTTGTTTAGAAATGAAGAAGACAGTTAATCCGTTGTTTTCATGAGAATGACTCCAGCACTCTGTCTTTTCCTAAACATTTTCACTCTGCTTCTGGCTGTAACCTTGTACCATGATAACAACAAGTGAACTCCTCGACTGGTTCTTTTGAACCAATCGCAGAGGGACAAGTCTCAGATCCTCTACTAAGGGTTCTAAGTTTTCCTGAAACATTTAGTTCCTGTGAGGAAGGAGAGATGTGAACTTTCTCTTCAAGCTGTGGGACGTTTGGTCAAGAGCTAAGGACCTTCGTCTTCAGTAAAGGCTGATAACATGCTTGTCAGTGACGTGCGGTCAGGGGCGGCAAGTGAGGCCACACCTCCCCTGTCATCATGGAAAGAAAGAAAAAATTAATTGAAATAATAAATGTAATTATTGTCTTTATCCTTTGATTTGTACTATAAACTTATTTTACTAAAAACTAAACCAGTTTTAAGTTGATTTTTATTCAAAATCGCCGATTTTTCTTATTTAGCGTTCAAATACTGAGATGAAACGTGCAGACCTGCGCAGAGAGGCACCGGCTGCTTCACTTCAGATTGCGCAATCACTCGCTGACGTGCTGCAGCTGCAGTGTGAGCGATTTGGGAAGGCAGGAAAATTCCTGCCTCTTTTATGTCACTATTAAAATGTCCAAATACTTTTGCTATATAAACTACATTTCTATAGTTTAGCTGGTGAATATAATGTCTCGTGTTTTTGTCTAAAACTGTATCTGTGCGCTGAACGATCTCATAAAATGGCTGTGAAGGTGTCTAGTTACATCCACACACACACGCGCGGCCAGCCTCTGGAGGCGGGGCTACTGAGCTCAGGGTTCTGTTTCAGCCTCGCGCTGCAGGAGGAAAAGTGATAACGCAAACAGAGCAAAAAGAGTAACTTTTCACAATCTACAAATATCTAGAACATTAAACACTTAACTAAAAGTTTTAGTATTTTGTTAACAATTTAGTTTTGATCATTTTTAAACATCAGCACAGAGTTTACATTTTTAACATGATTTCCAAAACATTCCAACTCCCTGTATTGAAATAAACTGTCCCTTCAAACTAGTTCTACACCTTGGCTTTGCAAAAATGTCGGTTCCCTTTAGACTGTAGCAGCTTTCTCTCTTAACGCCAAAAATACACTACACGCGTTGCAGCTCCGCTCCGGTCCGACCTCCGCAGCAAATACGCACCCATTATAATCAATGACAGAGTTTACACTGGCTCCGCACGGCGGCGGCGAGCTGCGGAGAGCGGACGGCAGTCCGTCAAAATTAGAAATTTTTCTATTTCTGCCGGACGCCGGAGCTGTGCCGGAGTCAACTTTTGAAGATTACGTCGCACCAACAGGAAAAGGAACGAGCACAACTTCCGTATTTACAAAATAAAATCACCACGGGCGGACTAATCCTAGCTCTATACGGATTTATTTGTACAAAAATGCTGTCAAACTATCATTTATGACTACGCCTACAAACGCAATACAAGAAATAAAAAGAAATACAAGAAATAAATAAAGTATTTTATTCTGAAATGTAATACATCACTTCCTGTTGCTCAAACCATGTCCTGTCGCTCATTTACGAGAGAAGATCAAGGCAGCAGTCTCTACAGTTGTTCTCTTCTTCCACCGAGTGAATTGTTTTGTTCTGACTTACTTATTTATCACTTGATTTATCGCGCGATCTCGCAATTCCCGCGCATGCGTCTCGGAGCGGCGCATCCACTCGGACCTGAGCAGAGCGGAGGTAGTGGAAATTGGACTCGCTCAGCTGCGACCTGCGGAGCGGGGCGGAGCGGAGCCGCGTGTAGTGTATTTTTGGCGTAACAAAATACATTTGAACATTTGAGGGTTCTATTATTAACAAAATATTATAGTCCACCAAATCCTTAAACTTAAGTACTTTGAGTTGTTTAAATAATATATTATATGACATTAAGGCTTTCTTGTAATAATTCTCACAGCTCTTTTCTGTAAAATAAAAATAGATTTTGTTATAGTTTAATTTAATTTATAAGTAAAAGTAAGACTAAAATAATTTTTTCTCCAAATTAAATGTGCTTTTTTGTGTGCTACAGTTTGTATGTGTAAAGATTGCTGATATGAGATTTTAAACACAACCCGTTAACTGCTGCCAATCAAATGGCGAATAAACTACTCTGTAGGGTTCACGTATTATAAAAGAAGAAAATAACGCTATCCAAAGTATCCAAAGCGCTGAAGAAGCTATGGCAGACAGAAGCCAAAATGTGGAAAACATTTTTTGTCTGTTTTCTATTATACATATGGAAAAAAACTGCACAGTGCCTCACCAGCCATGAACCTCACCGCACGTCACTGATGCTTGTTATCAGTCCACTTCGAACCGAGCGTACAAGCTCAGAACTTTGAATTAAATTCCTTTCTGGAATAAGTTATCTTGAGCCAAAAACCCATGAATGCCACGACTTCTGCCGACTACAGCAGTATCACCGACACTGACAAGGTAAACACGTGTGGAGTCCAGCTTGGACTTGCGGGACCGACGACTCGTCAGTCCAAGGCTGATCACAGCTCTTTACCAGAACCGAGGCGGACGTCTTAAGGTAAAGCAGCAGCTGTTTGCTTACTGGAGGTGTGATGATATCTTAGTTGGACGTGTATGGAAGAGTGTCATCTGGTTTTATAAATGTAAGATAAACTTCCCTCTACAACCTCTACAACCTCTTTTATTCCTCCTATTTCTTTAAACCTCTCCTTATTTCAATCTAAGCTGGAAACTACATTTTAAGCTAAAGAGCCACAGACTACGTATATTGACATCCTGTATTTATGTCTGTTGTGTTGTAATTTAACTGTGCTGACGTGTTAAATTGCAAGAAAGTTGAAATCTATCAATCAAGTGTAATGGTGTTAATTTTAGTTGATTTATTTTAAATAAATGGTAGTGTCTCCTGGCATACCAAACTAAAATCAACGTCTCTGTCACTTAATGGCTTTATTTATTTATCCATCATAAAGATCACAGAAATATTGGGTAAACTGAAAAAGAAAAGAATCCGTGAAATCACTATTCAATCTGAATAAGTAATTAAGATATATAAAGTGTGTCAGTTTAATATTGACCTCCTCATATATCCTTACAACCCACACTGACCCATGGAAGGCTGGCGTGAAAAGGGCCATTTATCGGCTTCTGCGTAACTGTTCTTACAATTTTACCTGGCTGTTTCCGGTTGTGCAGAAGAACCGGTGTTAGCGGGTGAACAAAACAAGCGCTGCTTTCGTGGAGGTTTCAGTGCTCGCTTCTGTCAGGCTGACAGGAGAGAGAGACGGATAACCCTGTCCTGAGTTTTTGCATAGTGGCAGGGGCGGATCTACTGGGGTGGCATGGGGTGGCAGTTGCCACCCCAACAGAGAGCCTTGCCACCCCAGCTGGACATTACGAACGCGAAACTCTTTTTTCCGACAACATTGAATGCATCACAATGTATTGATGTGTTCCACACTCCTTACCAGTTGGTGGCGGTAATGCACACCTATAGATTTTTGCCAACCTCCATTAAACTTATCAAGAAGAAGAAGCATTGTTTACAACTGAGTTCTGACTGAGTGCGGCGGGAAGTGAGAAATGAAATGAAAAGAAGACTGAACGCAGCAGTACGAGAGGAAACAGGTAAAAAAGTATTAAATATGTCTCTTTTTGAAAAGTAGTTGCAGTAATAGGCAGTGCAAGGGG
>JBBPBX010063149.1:0-20615 GCA_038048925.1 Garcialebias charrua
GTTTTTCACCACTCGTAAAGGCAGAAATGGCGGACAAACACACTCGAGCTACCACAGCTTCGCAGCTTTAAATCCAAAAAAGATGTGTAAACTGTCTCAATCATATCTAACCAGCTAAATAAAGGTTTAACTAAAATAACACACAGCCAGCACAAACAGTCCAGGCTGAACACGGACCAGAACCAGCACTTTGAGTGTTACCGTGTTGGAAGTTAGCATGTCGTTAGCATCTGGAGCGGAGGATCCGTCGAGCTCAGGTCGGACGGCGTGGATCCGTCGCGGCCGCGGGGGCACGTCCCATGGGACCGACGCGTCGCCCGCACGACTTGGCTCCCGTCGTCCTTCCCCCACTGGGGCGGTCTCCCCGCCGGTCCCGGTGGACCGGCGAGACCGTGAGGAGGCCGTTGTCGCGTTAGCGAGATGCTAAGCTAACCACAGCATGCAAGACGGTGTTGCTAAATAATGGAAAAAAAAACAGCTCTAACACACAGACAGTTGTACTCTAACATTGTTCTGACATTGTTTCACAAAATGATTTATGTAGAATATTTTGTTTACCGGCCAAAAGCACGACGTCTTCTGAGCAGATCCGAGAGAGCGATGGAGCTGCTGTGAGCTTCTCCGATGAGATAAATCCTTCACGTTTACTTTTTTTTTGATTAAGTGAAACCTGCGCGTTGCCCAAACGTCTACCCGACTGGAACACCCACTGACCCAACACAAAGTAACCATTGCAATTAATTAGAAATTAACAAAAAAAACAACGTGAAAAATGAACATCCATTAGACTGCGCTGTCAGCTGCGCTGCCTCTCGGAGGGAGGGTCCACCCAAAATTCCACAGATGTGACGTCACATGGGAACCATGTATAGGGGGTTAGACCCGGCCTGACAAATAGACATTCATACACAGACACAATCACACAGACCCACCACCCTCACTCACTCAACGACATAAAATAACGACACATTCCATTCATAATCCCGATACTCACTCTATACCCCAGGTCCAAGACATGTACCTGCCCCCTACATGGGGCAGCCCACACCCAAACTCAGGAGGTAGGCCCATTCATTCTGGGGCGGAGAGGAGCTGACATCCAAGATCCGGCCAAACCCAGGCCCAGCTGACAGGACAGGACACCCAAGCAGTCATCAGCCCCAGGGAGGCCGCAGTGCCAGTCCCGCCCATGGCAAACCCCCAGGCCCGAACCCCCTCATAGTCCAGGACAACACCTAACGGCCTGCCTCTCTACCGGACCCCATCCCCCATTAATTTACGTTCAGAAACTTATTTTTCATGACAAAGTAGAGTAAACTCTAAAGGGGTCTCTACAGCAAGTTATCATCCACCATCCCACACCCAGTTGCATGATGTGACCTGTCAATCAAGCCAGTAGGCTTGTCAGAAACTAACCAATAAATGATGGTAATCCAGTGGCGTAACTTCCTGCAGGACTGGTATGGACGCGTCCCTACCAAAGTTGACCACTAGGGGGACAGTCCCCACCATTATTTTGTTCATATATTTTACTTTCTGTGCTGTGTATTTAACCCCATTCATGCAGCTACTCAGAAAGAAAATAAAAAAGTTATCTCCGCTTCCCACCGTCAACGAACCCCGACAAAAAAAACAAACAAACAAAAAAAAAACCTTCCGAACAGCTGCATTGAGCATGCATCAGGGTCTTCCGAACAGCTGTTCTGTCCAGCAGAGGCTCTGTCCGCGCATGCGCAGTTTGCAAGAAGCCATGACACGTAGAGGAGTCGTCTGATCACCCTACACGGCAAAATACGACCAAAAAGTAAGTAATTAAATTGTTTTGGTGCACAGTACTCATGGTGTTATTGTGTATTTACACAGTTTAGAGTGTGCATGCATTTCCTGAACGTAAGTAAATCGTTTTGATGACGTTTTGCGTGTAATATGTGCGCAACTTCAGGAGGAGCAAAAACTACGTTTGTTTATGTGAACAGTGCGCGCGAAGTTAGTCCGAGCTTTGTGAATTTAATTTAAACAATATAATCATCCTGCTGCAGAGGAGGGAGGGATGGGGGACGAGCTGAAGAAGTGGCTGCAGATACTTCTACTAGCATACTGTATTTAGCTCCATCACGGTGAAGCAATGAACAATCTGAAAACAATCTGAAAAGCTCTGAAACAGGTGGAGCACGTTCTTATTTATCTTGAAGCAGACACAGAGCCCAGCTAAAAGTCTTAAAGTCCTCCTTCTCTGAGTCTGGCTCTAAGTTTCAGCATCAGGTGGACCAGCAGGTTGTTCATGCTGCAGGGCAAGACAGGTCATGCTGCTGCAATACTGTGGAATAAATGCTGATAATTGTTTTACTAACTTTAATTAAAATTGTAATGATAGTGTGCACTTACTGTTTTTAGTTTGGAGCAAGCCTGGATAGATTTTTTTACTCAGTGCAGCAGCTCCTACAGATTAAAGTCCTCTAAATAGCTTCATTTCATTTTCAGAGTTTCTATCGGCCAAATTGTGACATCAGATGTTTAGAAGATTCTTCCTAATGGACAAAGTGGATTCTACCTGCAGGTGAGTAAATGTTGTAAGTTACAATATATGAATTATTGGGGGAATGGTGGTGCAGAGGTCAGAGAAGGTGGGCCTGTGATTGGAAAGTCTCGGGTTCAACTCCTGGTACTGTCAACATCAAAATGTGGATGGAAAATGTGAAACACGCACACCTGCCTCCACCCTCATTTGCCCCACTCTGAGCCCTTGAGCAAGGCCCTTAACCTCCACCATCTGCTCCCTAAACAAGTCTCTCTTAAAAATGAGTTCTTGTGACTCAGTGAGACTACTCACATTCCACTCCTGTTTGGTATCAGTCGGACACCATTGCACGACTACAACTGGTCCAAAACGCAGCAGCCCTATTTTTAACCAGTACAGACAAAACAGAGCACATTACACCAGTCCTGACCTCCCTGCACTGGCTACTGGTTCATCTTCGAATCCAGTTTAAAATTATCCTGTATGTCTACAAATCGCTGAACAGTCCCCACCCCCCCATCTCTGTTCTCTGAGGTCAGCAGACCAGTTACTTCTCACAGTTCCACTCGTCTTAAGGTCAGAGGAGACAGGGCCTTCTCTGTAGCAGGACCAAGACTCTGGAATGAGTTACCTCTGCTCGTCAGACAGGCCCCCTCCCTCTCAGTTTTCAAATCCCATTTAAAGACTCACTACTATTCTGTAGCTTTCAACACCAGATGATCTGTGTTTGAACCTGTTTGCTTCACACAGGTTGGTCGTTATATTTATTATCTGCAACGTTTTTATCTCTAAATTACGTTTTTTTACTTCATTGTGTGTGTTGCCTGTTGTTTGTTTGTTTGTACAGCACTTTGGTTGGCCTTGTCACTATTTTAAGGGCTCTATAAATAAAATGGCATGGTATGGGTACAGTATCTGTATAAATAAAGGGTAAATGAAAAAAAGAAATTAAATTATGTGACAGATATTTTCAACCTTCATTAAAACGTGTTGTACATTTATTCTTCCAGGTTCAGCTGACAGACGTGCCTGGAGCTGCAGAGCTGGTTATCTGGACACCAACAGAACATCTGGAGTTGGACATTTCTTTTGACAAAGACTTTACAGATACACAGATGAAACTCCTCCAGAATTTTAACTTTTCAAACATGCTTCCAGCCTTGGTAGATGAATTTGTTGCAAAGAAGATGCAGCGCTGCCATAAACACAAACACTGCATTTTAAAGATATTAAGGTAAGTACATACACAACACATCAAGAGCACTGTATGAAGCTAGGGAATCTTACTTGTTGTTGTTTTTTACAAACCGGATTCCAAAATAGTTGGGACACTAAACAAATTTTGAATAAAAACTGAATGCAATGATGTGGAGGTGCCAACATCTAATACAGTATTTTATTCAGAATAGAACACAAATCACAGATCAAAAGTTTAAACTGAGAGAATGTATCATTTTAAGTGAAAAATATGTTGTTTCAAGATTTCATGGCGTCAACAAATCCCAAAAAAGTTGGGACACTAAAAAAATTGTGAATAAAAACTGAATGCAATGATGTGGAGGTGCCGACATCTAATATTTTATTCAGAATAGAACACAAATCACAGATCAAAAAGTTTAAACTGAGAGAGTAGATCCTTTTGAGGGAAAAATATGTTGTTTCAAAATTTCATGGCATCAACAAATCCCCAAAAAAGTTGGGACAAGTCCATTTTTTCCCACTGTGTGGCATCCCCCCTTCTTCTTACAACACTCAACAGACGTCTGGGGACAGAGGAGACCAGTTTCTCAAGTTTAGAAATAGGAATGCTCTCCCATTCATGTCTAATACAGGCCTCTAACTTTAAATGACCCCTGGCCCAGTGCAAACGTCTGAGCTTGTGGAGCTTGCTTAGACATGGCTTCCTCTTTGCACTGTAGAGTTTCAGCTGCAACGGTGGATTGTGTTCACTGACAATGCTTTCTGGAAGTATTCCTGAGCCCATTCTGTTATTTCCTTGACAGTGGCATTCCTGTTTGAGGTGCAGTGACGTTTAAGGGCCCGGAGATCACGAGCATCCAGTAGAGTTTTACGGCCTTGACCCTTACGCACAGCGATTGTTCCAGATTCTCTGAATCTTTTGATGATGTTATGCACGGTTGATGATGATAACTTAAAAGTCTTTGCTATTTTACGCTGGGTAACACCATTCTGGTATTGCTGCACTATCTTTCTGCGCAACAATGGTGGAATTGGTGATCCTCTTACCATCTTGGCTTCTGAGAGACACTGACACTCTGAGAAGCTCTTTTTATACCCAATCATGTTGTCAATTGACCTAATTAGTGTTAATTGGTCTTCCAGATGTTCGTTATATGCTCAATTTCCTTTTTCCAGCCACTTATTGCTACTTGTCCCAACTTTTTTGGGATTTGTTGACACTGTGAAATTTTGAATCAACATATTTTCCTTTAAAATGTTACATTTACTCAGATTAAACTTTTGATCTGTCATCTATGTTCTATTACGAATAAAATATTGACATTTGCCATCTCCACATCATTGCATTCAGTTTTTATTCACAATTTGTTTAGTGTCCCAACTTTTTTGGAATCCGGTTTGTAGTATTATTTTCATTCATTCATTCAACCTTTATCTTTATTATCTTGTAATGCTCTTTGGACAATGCAAGTTGTTGCTGGAAGGTCCTATTTAAATAAAGGTTTTTATTGTTATTCCTGTTAACAATATCTTGCTGTATCGTGCCTTCTTCCAAAGACTTTTTGTATAAAACTTGTGTGCTGATGAAATGAAAATGAAGGTGTTAGTAACATTGTACAATGATCTGACAGGATAAATGCTAACTCAGAGTGTCATACAGCTGTTAAACTGCTACTCAGTGTCATACAGCTGTTACACTGCTAGTAAGGGTGTCATACAGCTGTTGAACTGCTAGTAAGGGTGTCATACAGCTGTTGAACTGCTAGTAAGGATGTCATACAGCTGTTACACTGCTAGTAAGGGTGTCATACAACTGTTATTGTTATTATGACATACACAATTGAAAAAAGTACCGGTACTTTGTCCAAAAAAGCAGATGCAGCATTTTCGATTTCCGTCCCCACCAACTTTCAACACAAAGTTACTCCCTTGCTAGTGAGCATGATATTCTTCAACCATAAACAAGTTTGGATAAAAATACAAAATGTGTAGATTCTTGATTTATTAAATTCAAATGTTGAGAATCATTATTACAAAAATGAATCCACAAATTAACGAGGCTCTGAAAAGAGCATCAGGAGGACCGACTGCTGTTCTGGAGCCTCCGAGTGTTTGGTTCCACAGGATGAGCTCTGGACCGACTGTGGTACCACATAAATATCAGAGAATTGTTGAAGGTCCAGGGTATCCTATCCGCGGGGCTGTAAAAGGTATTAAAAGGTAGTAAATAAAATTAACACAATTTAAGGCCATTAAAAAGTATTAAAAAGTAATAAACGTCATCTGACGAAGTATTAATTTTTAACAAACCTACACAACCTTGTATATTTTTCCTGTTCTATCGGCGAAAAAAAATCCTGTGAATTTATTTATCTTTTCTAATTTTATGTTTGAGTAGAACCTAAGCTACATCATATCGTCGGTCAGTTCGTGCCTACGGCCGGCCGAGGGCCGACAGAGCTTCCAGAACCAGCATGGTTAGGGGACGCCAGATTCAGAGACTGGCTTCAGCCAACAGCCGAGAGGCTTATTTTCACGTCTGTAAAAAGAAACAGGAAGCAGGAACGCGGCTTGTTTCTCGAAAAATTTACGAAAAGCACCTAAACAATTATTTGCTAGCTCGAAATTATAGCAGTGGTGTGTCTCAGTCTATCATTTGCTTAATAAATGCACTTTAATGGTCAAATTCGCCGGGGTGTTGCAGCTGTTTTGACGGTTCCAAGCAGAGCAGAATGAAGGTGGGGAGAATATGGCAGGCCGATTGAGTCATTAATAGCTGGTGAAGATTCTCAGTCATCCAGGACATGGTAAATTCTAAAAAGTGCAAGAAAAAAAACAAAGTATAAAGTATAGTATAATAAATAAAGTCCAGTTGTTTTTGTCTTGAACTCTTTTGAATTTGTCATTATAGGCACGTTTTCCTATTACATGATACAACAGCCAACAGCATGCCATACACCTGTTACTACTCTGCTGCCATCAAGTGTTGCTGTTTTTTTTTTCTTTCTTCCAGTCAGAATGAATGGAAACGGTCATATCTCAGTCAAAAAAATGGTTTATAAATATGTCACTTCGGCCTATAAGTTGCAGGGCATGTAAATTACGCAAAAAAACTGTGACTTACAGGCTGAAAAATACAGTAGTTATTAATTTTCTCCCTCTCTTTTTGAATTGTTCATGTTTTCAGTGTTGAATTATTTTAATTAAACTGTTCTATTTTCAAGTTTACAGTTTTTTGTTTGCCATTAGAGATATGTTATGTGTGGGAACAATTAAACTTTTTCTCTTGGGTTAGATTTAAATAACAAATAGGTCAGTGCTTTTATTGAGGCAAGAAGCAACTTGATGTATCCAGTAATTGTTATAAAACTACATTTATTACCAAAGTTTAGGAAGGAAATGACTGTAATCTATCACTTTACAATTAGTTGCTCTGAACTGAAGTACAAGAGGTTGTTGCTACAGTTGCAGCTCAGTGTCATGATGGTATTAAAACATATTGTGATGGTATTAAAAAGGTATTAAAAGGTATTAAATTTAACTCAAGAATTTCTGTATATACCCTGAGGTCATAGTTTGGGTTCATCATGTGGGGACATGAGTGTTCCCACGAGCACCTGTGTTTTCTCTTCACGTCACATTTAGCATCCGCTCATAATGAGCTCATGCTTCACAGAAAATATCAACAATTTTTCTGCAATAATAAGCAATAATGGGCTCATGAGAGAATTAAGGTTATTTTAGAAGTGACTGTCAACTGGTCAGCTCTGGACCCAAAATGTTCTGGAAAGTTCTTAAGTTTTATCATCTGGAGACGGTGATTGTTTTAGGATGAACTGCAGCAGAGGACCAGTGATGATTTTATTTTTATTTTGAAAATGTATTAATTTCAAAGTTAAAAGAACACACAAAATATACTATTTACACCACGTAATAAAAAATCAAACAAACAAGGAAGCAGAAGAAGATAAAATCTCATGTCTGCCCCTTCTTTAACAAAATTAATTCAAACAATTAATTCAAACACAGTAATCCACACAAAAAAAACACTACACAATAAATAACTCATCATACTTTACCATACATAAAATTTTGATACCAACCAATTTATATATATATTTTTCCAGAAACCTAATTTTAATCATTTTCTTAAACAACGTCATTGATTTTGCAACTTTAATATCATTTTCTAAACCATTCCACAGACTTATTCCATAAATTAAAGTAGACCTACTCCTTAAACCAGTTCTACGCTGTGGCATAATAAAAATATCTGTACCCTTAAGATTGTATTTTTCCTTTTTACAAAAAACATTTGGATATTTGAGGGCAATTTGAAGTTTTGCACCTTGTACAATATTAAAAGAATATTATAGTCAACCAAATCATAAAATTTCAGTAGTTTCAATTTGCAAACAAAACATTTGATGGATGGTAATAATGTTTTCTAGTGATAATCCTTATAGCTCTTTTCTGTAAAATAAAAATAGGTTTAGTTACAGTTTTGCACGCTGTACCCCAAACCTCAACACAATAAATTAAATGCGGGAATATTATTGTATTGTACAACAAATACATTGCGTTATCGTTTCTTTAACTCTATACAGCACTGCAATAGACCTTGATATTTTAGTTTTTGCATAATTTATGTGTTGTTTCCATGACAACCCATCATCAATAATTACACCCAAAAACTTCACCTCCCTTACCCTACATATTGTAGAACCATCAATCTTAAATGGAACATCAATAGTTATCTTTTTCTTACTAAAAATCATATAATTACAGTAGTTTGATTAGTGTGTGTGTGAAACTTTAGAGCTGCACGTCATATGTTTGTCTCTGTCGTTTGAACACGTCGTCTCATCCTGCTGTCTCTTCTCGCTGGACGTTGTTCTGAAGACCAACAAAGCTCCAGCCGGACTCAACCTGCTCACCTGCCAGGTGAAGAGGAACCCAGAGGACAAGAAGAGCTTCGACCTGTTTTCACGTACGCATCCTTCCTGAACATCAAAACAACACAAACGTTCTTTTTTTAAAGCGAGCCGGTGTTTGTCTTTCCTCCTGCAGACGACAGGACCTACCACTTCCAGGCTGAGGACGAGGCCGAGTGTCAGATGTAAGGACCTGACGGTGCGACCGCGGCTGCTGGCGCCGCTTCTTCTCACGGTTGTTTTGTGTTTCAGCTGGGTGTCGGTGCTGCAGAACAGCAAGGAGGAGGCGCTGAACAAGGCCTTTAAAGGAGGTCAGGACGAAGGGGAGAACAACATCGTGCAGGAGCTGACCAAAGCTATCGTGGGAGAGGTGAAGAGGATGAGCGGCAACGACAGCTGCTGCGACTGCGGAGCTCCGGGTCAGTCGTCGTACCTCAGCTCACTGCGTGAACCACACCCACCGCTCCCACCTGTCTGGGCTGCAACAGGTGGAGACGAGTTGGTGCTCGAATGGTTTTATTCAGCAGTTTTACTGAGTCCTGCGTGTTTGCGACCAGTGAGGCCGTTTGTGTGAACAGTTTTTGAACGTCACTGTAAAACTGGATTCTGGACCTTGCACTGGGTTTGTCACCAGCCGCCACATTTTGCTCCCCTTCGTCGGCAGCCACCCGTACGGTTGTCTTTTAATTTACTGTAGGACTGGGCCATATCATATCGTTCCCGTTAATACCGGTAAAAAAAAGGTTGCCCGGGCAAAAACGTTATATCATGATATGCTAATTTCATGATGCAATACGTCAGGGCGCCGCACCCCCTAAACAACCGAGCGCTTCAAACGACCAAACCGAACTGCGTACCCCCCTCCACCTGTCTGTACTGGTGTAATGCTAATTAGTTATGCACAATACTAGCTAGCTAAAATGCTAAAAACAAACATTGCGCGTCTCAGCTTCTCCATTCAGCTCTAAACTGCAGGTACAGACAGCTCAAATGTCTCCCCCCGCCCCGCTCTGAGCAGCCGGTGCTGCGTCCCCCTCGCTCACGCACGGCTCAACTGTCTCTTGAGTTCCACAGTCGGTCCACGGACCAGGAGGCAGGTGATCAGAGACAGATCAGTCAGATAAATGAATCATTCCTGCATGAACAGATGAAGCTGAAACACCAACAAGTTTCAGGGTCAGCTGATCACCTTGTTACAAGTTCTGGAAGTTCTAGCTCATTTAAAGACAACATATATTTTGTTGTATGTTACATTTATGCTCAACAGATCTTAAGCTTCATTTTATTTAGTTGTTTTAGGAAACTACACGTGCACTTTAGTTTTTGTGGTGGATTTTGTTGATTTATATTTTGTGCAGACTTTTTCAATCTAAATAACAGATCATTTTTTGTATTTTTTTATTTTTATACTTGGAGACTGAATACTTTACTAAATGAAGTAATTTCAGTAAAATTAACCCTTGGTTTTTTAAAAATTTATTTTATATAATTCATTCATTCAACCTTTATTTATACAGGCTAGCCTCGTTGAGTCACGGGGACTCATTTACAAGAGGGACCTGTCTCACTCACACCAAACAACCATCCACTCTCACACTCACACCTAGGGTCAATTTAGAGTCACCAATCAGCCTAACATGCATGTTTTTTGGTCTGTGGGAGGAAACCGGAGTACCCGGAGGAAACCCACGCATGCACGGGGAGAACATGCAAACTCCACCCAGAAAGGCCCCCGGACCGGGATTTGAACCGGCAACCTTCTCGCTGAGAGGCAGCAGCTCTACCAGTTGTGCCACCGTGCTGCCATAATACTGCAAAGCAACATGTTAAAGGACATGACCCACCATGTTTTCAAATTGCATCGCCATTAATATTTAGTAGTTAATTAAATAATAAAACAGGAGCGTTTATTTATATTGTAGAGAAATAACGCTAAATGTGTTATTTCATGATTTATAGCAGATTTTAGCAGCAGCTCCGGGAAAATCTGCCCCTCTCCATATATGGGCATTGACGTCACTGAAGTATCCGCCTTGAATGCAGGCGGAGTTATAACAAGCATGCATCAACGTAGCTTCATTATTTCTGACCAGAGTAGTTACGAATACAACTAATAAAAACAATGTGTTGCCTAGTTCTAACCCTTTAACCGCAGCGGTGTTATATCTTATTAAAAAGTTCTAAAAAATAAATAAAAACATGGAGCGCTGGTCCTGAACCCACAACTGCACCAGGAAATATTTAGAGATCGCACATCCACGTAGGACACTAGTTTAACTGCAGTTTTAACTCTCACTCTCATAAACCTCCATCGCGAACTCACTCCTGCCTTCTGAGTGGAGCCTGTATTTACGTCACTCCGGACTTCGGCAATCTTCGGCGGGTTTCCGGATGTTTCCAGGACTCCGTTGTTGTTTTTTTGTTTTTTTTAACACTCGCCTGGCCCAAATGCAAAAATGAAAATAGACATCATATTGTATCATCACCCTGTATTGAACGCCTTTTTTGATTTTAGACATCATATTCTACTACAGTAATTGTCCAATATGGTGAATTGTTACTGTCACGGTGGGTGTTGTCCTTTAAGTTAATTTTATCTAATAAATAAATTTGATTTCTGTTTTTTTTTTTTTGTTATATCACGAAATTTATCATTATCATGATAATGCTCTGAAATATCACGATATAATTTTTGAGCCATATCGCCCACCCCTAATTTACTGAAGCTCACTTTAAGGTTTGTCATCGACACAACTAGATCTGGACGTTTGGCTGTAGATACAAGGACGGGTGCGAGAGCCAAACTACAGCTGTAGTGTGCTACAGTTGATGGAAACTAAATGGAAAAGGTCCTGAAGCTCAGTCATCCAGGTAAATTAATCCAAGAAGTCAGGTCATCTGGACGGATTCTTCTTGGTTGAAACGTTTCGTCTGGATGACCGAGTGTGCATCAGGACTGTGACCAGGTTTGCCTCAGGTTAGTTCTGTGAATAACAAGCGGCCATCAGGGCACTAACGAGCGATTGTTAGTGTGACGTCGTCCTTTACATGTGACGGGTCCTTTAAATGAAATATCAGAAAGAATGTTCTGACGCACTCTGAGCGGCACCAACGACCAGCCATGACTTGGAGCAGAAAAGTCCTAAATGTTCTGGACTTTCTCTGCTCACCAGTGAAGTTCTTTTCTACACGTGGTGTCCACGTCTGGGATGAGGATTTCTATCCAGTGACATCAAAGATCCAGACTTATTTGAACCCAGGGCCTGTCCTGATTATCAAATGAAACCATCTTCTCTGGACCTTCTCATTAGCAGGAGTGTCTTCAGAGCCAGATTCAGTTTGACCCAAAGTCACTGAACCCTGAAGGTTTGATGTGGTGCTCACAAATCTTCTGAACGTGTTCAGAATTCAGGCGACAGACTCTGACCACACACACACACCATGAAACTGAGAACCCTTACACACATTTCAAGACTTTCTGGGGGACTCTGTCGTATTTTCCTCCAACTCGTCTCCATCAGTTTCAGCCTGGTCAAGATCTCCTTTTCGTCTCCTCAAGACAAACTGTGTGGCGTGTATCTTCTGTCTTTCCTGGAGAAACGTGGTTTCATTTCATCATGTACTTGTACATAGATATGACCATAAAACCTCTGACTCTTCCTCATGGTGTGTTCAGTCTTCATCAGTCTTTTCTAATTCACTCCTCCTCCTCCTCGCCTCAGGTCCTACATGGCTGTCCACCAATCTCGGGGTCCTGATCTGCATCGAGTGTTCAGGGATCCACAGGGAGATGGGCGTCCATTACTCCAGGATCCAGAGTCTGGACCTGGACGTTCTGGGAACCTCTGAGCTTCTGGTGAGTCCACTTCACCGTCGATGGTCAAACAAAATGAAACAGAGCATCAAGGCAGAGCAGATCCCATAAGTTTGATCTCTGTCCCCGTCATGAAGAGAAGACGGGGCTTGAAGAACTGTCTGTCTGTCTGTCTGTCTGTCTGTCTCTGTCCGTCCGTCTTGTGGTCATTTGGAAAAATAAGCAGCGTGCTGACTTCCATGTAGGTGTGTGGCAGCATCTTAGAGTCAGAAAGGTCGTTATAAAAATGGGGTTGCCACGTTAAGATCCAAGATGGCCGCATGTGTAAACTGACCACCCTTCCATGTGTGGAAACTCTGCTTTCTAGTTTTTAGATTGCTCAAAATTAAAATGTCCTCGAGTGATTGGGGTGGCCCTTAGGGTGGCCGAAAATTAATCTCTGGTGGCCAAGGCCACCATTGGCCACCCCCTGGCTCCTCCACTGCACCTGGTGGTGATAAAACTGCTCCGTCACCTTCATACACACACACAGGTCCACCAACCTGAACATCTTTCACTTCAGTCTCTGCTCAGTTCCAGTCCACCAACCTGAACATCTTTCACTTCAGTCTCTGCTCAGTTCCAGTCCAGAAAGACCCTCGTCTCCAAAACTGAAAATATTCACTGTTCAACCCGTCGGTGGTGGGGGATGTCGGCGTACAGCTGTTCAGAACGTGACAGTCCTGTGCAAAAGTCTTGATCCGGTTTTCTGCTGGTTGAACTTCCTGGACATGAGCAGTGCAACAAACTGCAGCCGGCTTGGACTGCAATGAATCAGGCGTCATTCTATCTGAAGTACCATGTAGTCGTGCTCTGCAGTGTCTGAGAGTCGTGTCGTTAAAGACCAGAGAACTGAAATCCCACAAAGACCAGAGAACAGGACCCGAGAGCTGCTTCGCTCTGTTTGTCAGAAGCTGCAGTCCTGAGCAGACAAAATGTTCTCAGAGCTGACAGACTTGTTCTTCGTTGTGTTTCAGTTGGCGAAGAATGTAGGAAACGCCAACTTCAACGAGATCATGGAGGCGGAGCTGCTGGCGCAGGGCGGAACCAAACCGGATCCCAAGAGCGACATGTAAGTTCCGGTCCCTGCAGGTGACACTTTAACCTTACAGGAGGTCGTGATGATGTCACAGCGTCGCTCTCTCTCGGGTCTGCAGGCAGGTGAGGAAGGATTACATCACGGCGAAGTACACGGAGAAGCGTTTCGCCCAGCGGCCGTCCACCGACGACAAGCTGAAGCTGCAGGCGCTGTACGAGTCCGTCAGGAACCGGGACATCCTGTCCCTCATCCAGGTGTACGCCGAGGGGGTGGACCTGATGGAGGTCCTCCCCCAGCCCAACGAGCATGTACGACCACACACACACACACACACACACACACACACACACACACACACACACACAGAATATATTTCACCTGATACAGATGACTTGAGTCTTTTTGTTTCTGTTTTCTCATTTTCTAACCTGCCATGGCCTCTTAACGGTTTCATCTTTGTTTTTTTAGTCATATTTGTCTCTTTGAGTTGTCTTTCAAATTAATTTGTGCAGATTTTCCTTTTTTTAAGATTGTTTTGTCCTATTTGTAGCAGGACAGCAATTCAATCATGTGTCAACAGTTTTGTCACAAACGTTCAAAAATAAGTGGTCCATTGTCGAAAGCGACCAATTTCGTTTGTCCTACTTGCATCAATCCACGACAACAAGTACAACGCAACAATACAATTGGAGCCGTTGGCGTCGAAACAGTCAAGTCGTTTCAATATCTAGGGGATGTGTTGGACTGTACTGGAACAGCCAAAGCTGCCGTTCGGGCACGTATACGTGTGGCGTGGAATAAATGGCATCTACTCGCTTCTATACTGATGCGGCGCGACATCCCACTACTCCTACGTTCAAGACTCTATGGCTCAGTGATACGTCCCGTGCTGTTGTATGGCGCAGAAACATGGCCAATGACAACAAAACTCCCAACAGCAACTTCACTGAACAGACATGAAAATGCTCCGATGGATGCAACGCATCAGTCTTAAAGATCACATCCAATCGACCGAAATCCTGCGTCGAGCTGGCTTATGTGCAATTAAGGACGCATGCCGGCGTCACCGTTTGCGGTGGTTCGGTCATGTTAAACAAAGTGAAAACAGTGCTATAAGGTAGTCCCCGACTTACGAGCGCTCTTACATACGAGGTCCCGGACTTACGAGCTGGCGAAAGAGACGTAAATTTGTAAAAAATACAGCACTTTTTTGTGTTTTTAGATGAAAGTGTGTTAGCTAACCGTTTGGAAACACGTTTCCGACCATGTTTATGAACTAATATGAAAGTTTTTGATGAAAAACGAGTGTTTGTAGTAGCGCTAGCATAAATGTTCCAACTTACGAGCGAAAATCCGGACTTACGAGAACACGTGCTTCGTGTTCCAACTTACGAATTTTCGTGTTACGAGCAACTCGCAGGAACGGAACTCGCTCGTAAGTCGGGGACTACCTGTACTTGTTATTGCAAACCTTGAAGTACCTGGCACCCGTCCCAAAGGCCGTCCGAAAAAGACCTGGGCGCAAACGATTCAACAAGATCTGAAAGCGCTGAACCTCAATGAACTGGACGCAACTGACCGCCTAATCTGGCGTCAAAAACTTGGCGACAAAGAAGTAACATCCCACCCCGTAATCCGGAAAACGGACGTTAAATGAAGATAGATAGATATACAGTAGATGGTTTTGGATAATTGTACTAACTTCTTTGTA
Source organism: Garcialebias charrua (assembly GCA_038048925.1). Lineage (NCBI taxonomy): Eukaryota > Metazoa > Chordata > Actinopteri > Cyprinodontiformes > Rivulidae > Garcialebias > Garcialebias charrua. The sequence continues at coordinate 15,256 of JBBPBX010063149.1, forward strand.
ACTGTCTGTGTTTCTGTTGCATTTTAAACCAGTCTGTAATGGACTAAAGAACCAGCTGAGAGATTTCTTTCTGATTTAAAAACAAATAACTGACAAGAATATGGACTAATTATGGGTCATTCTTGGGAGAAACGGTGAACAAATCTAGTGTTTTGCTGTGTCATGTCAGAAATGTAATTTTTTGATTGATTCGGTTTCTCCCGGTGTCTCTTTGCTGACGGACTGAAGGTTTTCTCTCAGTGGGACACACAAACTCTCATGGACTTCCTCTGTATCTGAGCTCAGAATTAACCTTGGGAACTGGAGGAGAAGCTCTTCAACTCGTCTCCTACATCAAACATCAATGTTAAAAAAAGTTTACGCACATGACCACCACAACCTGCTACCACTCACGGGTAGGCCTGTCACGATAACAATTTTGCTGGGCGATTAATTGTCTCAGAAATTATTGCATCAAATTATAATATTGCTTGAAATTTGTCAATAATTATTAATTATTCCTCATTTTTCTTGCGATTGTTTTATTGTTTATCGTGACAAGCCTGCTCACGGGGTCGTTTTAAATTTAATATAAATGATATGCTGGTGAAGATTCTCAGTCATCCAGGACATGATAAAATCAAAAAAGGCGTTCAATACAGGATCAACTGGACTTTATTTGTTGCAAAAAACGTTTTGACTTCTGTCCAGAAGTCTTTTTCAATTCTGAATGAATGGAAGCTGTGAGACCGAGAAGTTTTATACAAGCCACGCACCAACATATGAAATTGGAAACTGAAATAACACCACAACATACCTGAGATAACATGCCCATTCTATTTAAATTGACAAAACAACACATCACAGCTTAACAGAAGGGGGTTTGTAACACATACATGTAAATTGAAAGATCACACCTTAACAGTAGGGGGTTCCCTTGAGGTCTCTGGTAGAAGACACAAAACTGTATGTAAATTGACAAAAAACACCTCCCAACCAACAACAGAGGCTACTCAGAGAACTTTGTTAGTCTAATTTACAGACAAGACATCCCTGCTCCCATCCGGTGTAAAACGTTTCGGAATCAAATCCAAAACTGAGTTATAAGTCTTAGAAAGTTGAAATCTCAGACCTCCTCCTCTGTTAAGAGAAGGTTTTTCTCTCTTAACATAAACAGCTTCCTTCACCCCCCTCTCAAACCATCTGTGCTCTCGGTCCAAAATTTGAACATTCTGGTCCTCAAATGAGTGACCCTTGTCCGTGAGGTGGAGGTGAACAGCTGAGTTTTGTCCAGAGGAGGTTGCTCTCCTATGTTGAGACATTCTTTTGTGGATAGGTTGCTTAGTTTCTCCGATGTAGCGGTCTGAGCAGACTTCGCTGCACTGGACTGCATAAACCACACCACTCTGTTTGTGTGTGGGGGTTTGGTCCTTAGGGTGGACCAGCCTCTGTCTGAGCGTCCTGCTAGGTTTGAAATGTACTGGGATGTTGTGTTTGTTGAAAATCCTTCTGAAATTCTCTGAGACTCCAGCAACATAAGGAATGACAATGTTTTTCCGTCTGTTAGACTTTTTCTGTTCATTATTGTGTTTAACAGATTTCCTTGCTGACTTGACAAAAGCCCAGTTGGGATATCCACATGTTTGCAGAGATTTTTTGATGTAACACATCAAAAAATCTCTGCAAACATGTGGATATCCCAACTGGGCTTTTGTCAAGTCAGCAAGGAAATCTGTTAAACACAATAATGAACAGAAAAAGTCTAACAGACGGAAAAACATTGTCATTCCTTATGTTGCTGGAGTCTCAGAGAATTTCAGAAGGATTTTCAACAAACACAACATCCCAGTACATTTCAAACCTAGCAGGACTCTCAGACAGAGGTTGGTCCACCCTAAAGACCAAACCCCCACACACAAACAGAGTGGTGTGGTTTATGCAGTCCAGTGCAGCGAAGTCTGCTCAGACCGTTACATCGGAGAAACGAAGCAACCTATCCACAAAAGAATGTCTCAACATAGGAGAGCTACCTCCTCTGGACAAAACTCAGCTGTTCACCTCCACCTCACGGACAAGGGTCACTCATTTGAGGACCAGAATGTTCAAATTTTGGACCGAGAGCACAGATGGTTTGAGAGGGGGGTGAAGGAAGCTGTGTATGTTAAGAGAGAAAAACCTTCTCTTAACAGAGGAGGAGGTCTGAGATTTCAACTTTCTAAGACTTATAACTCAGTTTTGGATTTGATTCCGAAACGTTTTACACTGGATGGGAGCAGGGATGTCTTGTCTGTAAATTAGACTAACAAAGTTCTCTGAGTAGCCTCTGTTGTTGTTTGGGAGGTGTTTTTTGTCAATTTACATACAGTTTTGTGTCTTCTACCAGAGACCTCAAGGGAACCCCCTACTGTTAAGGTGTGATCTTTCAATTTACATGTATGTGTTACAAACCCCCTTCTGTTAAGCTGTGATGTGTTGTTTTGTCAATTTAAATAGAATGGGCATGTTATCTCAGGTATGTTGTGGTGTTATTTCAGTTTCCAATTTCATATGTTGGTGCGTGGCTTGTCAGCCTGTATAAAACTTCTCGGTCTCACAGCTTCCATTCATTCAGAATTGAAAAAGACTTCTGGACAGAAGTCGAAACGTTTTCTGCAACAAATAAAGTCCAGTTGATCCTGTATTGAACGCCTTTTTTGATTGAATATAAATGATCATTTCCACACAGACACCGTTTCAGGCTCACTTTATAGATCTGTGCTTCTGTCTGATGACGAGTGCGCTGCCCCTCCACCTTCTGCTCCCCAGAAAAGGCGGCAATCACCATGGCAACCAGTGACTCACAGGAATCACTATGGCAACCAGTGACTCACAGGAATCACCATGGCAACCAGTGACTCACAGGAATCACCATGGCAACCAGTGACTCACAGGAATCACCATGGCAACCATGGACCCTAGACCCTGCAGGATTTGAACAGTTTTATCCATTTCAGACAATCTTTGTGTAAAAACTTTAAGGTCTTTTGAAGAAGTTCTTGACGCGTGAGCGACACGAGAGATCGGTTCACACGTGTTTTTACAGCACTATATGTCAGAGATATGACGCGTGAGCGACACGAGAGATCGGTTCACACGTGTTTTTACAGCACTATATGTCAGAGATATGACGAGTTTAAAAAACATTCCTCATAATGTCGTCTGCAGGCTTGTTGAGTGAGAAAAACAGCCTCTTTGTTTACGTCGCCATTAGGGGTGCAGGAAAAAAAATAGATTTTTTTAAAGAATCTAGAATCTTAGTCCTGGCGATTCAGAATCGATTCTAAAAGCCCCAAAATCGATTATTTTTTTTTCATTAAAACCCAAAAGATAAGGAAAATAAAACCAGATGTCTATAGTATATGAAAGAATACATAAAACTACATGAAGTCTGTTTACTTTTGTATTTATATATTTTGAATTATTTGTCTGTGATGGACTGGAGACCTGTCCAGGTGTCCCCCACCTCTCACAGTGATGGCTGGACATGGACACCAGTGACCCATCTTAACCCACTTCTTCCTTTAAGAGTCACAGGGGTCACTGGTGTCCATGTCCAGCCATCACTGTGAGAGGTGGGGGACACCTGGACAGGTCTCCAGTCCATCACAGACAAATAATTCAAAATATATAAATACAAAAGTAAACAGACTTCATGTAGTTTTATGTATTCTTTCATATACTATGACATCTGGTTTTATTTTCCTTATCTTTTGGGTTTTAATGAAAAAAAAATAATCGATTTTGGGGCTTTTAGAATCGATTCTGAATCGCCAGGACTAAGATTCTAGATTCTTTAAAAAAATCTATTTTTTTTCCTGCACCCCTAATGGCGACGTAAACAAAGAGGCTGTTTTTCTCACTCAACAAGCCTGCAGACGACATTATGAGGAATGTTTTTTAAACTCGTCATATCTCTGACATATAGTGCTGTAAAAACACGTGTGAACCGATCTCTCGTGTCGCTCACGCGTCAAGAACTTCTTCAAAAGACCTTAAAGTTTTTACACAAAGATTGTCTGAAATGGATAAAACTGTTCAAATCCTGCAGGGTCTAGGGTCCATGGTTGCCATGGTGATTCCTGTGAGTCACTGGTTGCCATGGTGATTCCTGTGAGTCACTGGTTGCCATGGTGATTCCTGTGAGTCACTGGTCGCCATAGTGATTCCTGTGAGTCACTGGTTGCCATGGTGATTGCCGCCTTTTCTGGGGAGCAGAAGGTGGAGGGGCAGCGCACTCGTCATCAGACAGAAGCACAGATCTATAAAGTGAGCCTGAAACGGTGTCTGTGTGGAAATGATCATTTATATTCAATCAAAAAAGGCGTTCAATACAGGATCAACTGGACTTTATTTGTTGCAGAAAACGTTTCGACTTCTGTCCAGAAGTCTTTTTCAATTCTGAATGAATGGAAGCTGTGAGACCGAGAAGTTTTATACAGGCTGACAAGCCACGCACCAACATATGAAATTGGAAACTGAAATAACACCACAACATACCTGAGATAACATGCCCATTCTATTTAAATTGACAAAACAACACATCACAGCTTAACAGAAGGGGGTTTGTAACACATACATGTAAATTGAAAGATCACACCTTAACAGTAGGGGGTTCCCTTGAGGTCTCTGGTAGAAGACACAAAACTGTATGTAAATTGACAAAAAACACCTCCCAAACAACAACAGAGGCTACTCAGAGAACTTTGTTAGTCTAATTTACAGACAAGACATCCCTGCTCCCATCCGGTGTAAAACGTTTCGGAATCAAATCCAAAACTGAGTTATAAGTCTTAGAAAGTTGAAATCTCAGACCTCCTCCTCTGTTAAGAGAAGGTTTTTCTCTCTTAACATACAAAGCTTCCTTCACCCCCCTCTCAAACCATCTGTGCTCTCGGTCCAAAATTTGAACATTCTGGTCCTCAAATGAGTGACCCTTGTCCGTGAGGTGGAGGTGAACAGCTGAGTTTTGTCCAGAGGAGGTAGCTCTCCTATGTTGAGACATTCTTTTGTGGATAGGTTGCTTCGTTTCTCCGATGTAACGGTCTGAGCAGACTTCGCTGCACTGGACTGCATAAACCACACCACTCTGTTTGTGTGTGGGGGTTTGGTCTTTAGGGTGGACCAACCTCTGTCTGAGAGTCCTGCTAGGTTTGAAATGTACTGGGATGTTGTGTTTGTTGAAAATCCTTCTGAAATTCTCTGAGACTCCAGCAACATAAGGAATGACAATGTTTTTCCGTCTGTTAGACTTTTTCTGTTCATTATTGTGTTTAACAGATTTCCTTGCTGACTTGACAAAAGCCCAGTTGGGATATCCACATGTTTGCAGAGATTTTTTGATG
>JBBPBX010063150.1:0-20615 GCA_038048925.1 Garcialebias charrua
AAGGTCTCCCTTTATGCTGATGACCTTTTACTTTTCATTTCTCATCCGACTGACACGTTGCCCTCCGTTTTATCATTACTTGAGGAATTTGGAATAAACTCTGGTTACAAATTAAACCTGAGTAAAAGTGTAATTTTCCCTGTCAATACCCTGGCGCAGACTCTTGACTTTGGTAAATGGCCTCTTAAAATTGAGAAGACAAAATTCTCTTACCTGGGTGTTACAGTTACGAGGAGGTATAAAGATTTATATCAAGAAAACTTTGTCTCTCTGTTGAATCAGACAAAGCAGGCATTATCCCGATGGTCACCGCTTTCCATTTCCCTCACAGGCCGTATTAACTCAGTCAAGATGGTCACTTTACCTAAGTTTTTATATCTTTTTCAAAATATTCCTGTTTTTATCCCTGGTTCATTCTTTGTTCAGTTAGATTCCATCATTTCATCATATCTGTGGCAAGGAAAACGTCCACGCTTAAATAAGACACATCTCCAAAAAACTAAGGCCGCAGGCGGTCTTGCCCTTCCAAATTTCCGCTTTTATTATTGGGCAGCAAACTTGCACTGTCTAGCATTCTGGTCATTCTATTACAACAGGCCTGACAGCCCTGACTGGGTAGAGATGGAGTCACAGTGTTCTGGGAAATGGTCCTCCGTGGCTTTCTTGGGATCCTCACTCCCGCTTCCACCACTTACAACTGTTATAAATCCAGTTATAAAACACTCACTAAAAATCTGGGCACAATTTCGTAAATGTTTCAATTTCTCTAGTTTCTCTCTCTATAGCCCTATCATGTCTAACCAACTTTTCAAACCCTCATCTCAGGACTCTGTTTTTAAAGAATGGCAAAGAAGGGGTATAGTACGCTTCAATGACTTGTTTCTCAATAACACTTTAGCTTCATTTCAACAACTATGTGAAAAATTTAGTCTTCCCCAGTCCAATTTTTTTAGGTATCTCCAAATACGGCACTTTATTACTCTTCATTTGTCCAGCCTCTCCATTTCAACTGATAGCAGTATTGTTGACACTATTCTTTCTCTAGACCCAAATAAAAAACAGTCCATTTCATTCATTTACAGTAAACTATTGGATTTGAAGCGTGCTTCCTCAGATAAAATCAAAGCTGCTTGGGAAGAGGATCTCGGCTCCTCTATTTCAGAGGACTCTTGGACCTCCATACTCAAACTGGTGAGCTCCAGTTCTCTCTGTGCTAGACATTGTCTAATACAATTTAAAGTGGTGCACAGAGCTCACATCTCTAAACTGAAATTGTCCTCTATGTATCCTGATGTCAGCCCATACTGTGTGAGATGCAAACATGCTGAAGCCTCTCTCTCCCATATGTTTTGGTTTTGCCCATCTCTGAACAAATATTGGCGGGAAATCTTTCAGACTTTATCACATGTACTAGATACACGCCTGAACCCTGACCCACTGATTGCTCTGTTTGGTCTTGTAGAGGGCATGACAAACCTAAATAAAAACCAACAACATGTAATATCGTTCACCTCTCTCCTGGCCAGACGAGCTATTTTGCTTAGGTGGAAAGAACCGTTTCCACCCACTCACGCTCAGTGGTTGGCTGACATCATGTCCTGTTTAAAGCTGGAGAAAATCAGATTCACACTCCAACAGAAAGAGGGTAAATTTGAGAATGTCTGGGGACCTTTCCTGAATCTGTTCCAGTCTCTTTGACAACACAACTCATTCAGGTTAATGCAGTCTCTTGGCTATTTTACCTTTTATTTATTTATTTTTCCTTTCTTTTGGCAGTTTTCCCTCGCCCGGACGCGGGTCACCGGGGCCCCACTCTGGAGCCAGGCCCGGAGGTGGGGCACGCTGGCGAGCGCCTGGTGGCCGGGCTTTTACCCATGGAGCCCGGCCGGGCACAGCCCGAAGAGGAGACGTGGGTCCCCCTTCCCATGGGCTCACCACCTGTGGGAGGGGCCAAAGGGGTCGGGTGCAATGTGAGATGGGTGGTGGCCGAGGGCGGGGACCCTGGCGGTCTGATCCTCGGCTACAGAAGCTGGCCATTGGGACATGGAATGTCACCTCTCTGGTGGGGAAGGAGCCTGAGCTAGTGTGTGAGGTTGAGAGTTTCCGACTAGAAATAGTCGGACTCACCTCAACGCATGGCTCTGGCTCTGGAACCAGTTTCCTTGAGAGGGGTTGGACACTCTTCCACTCTGGAGTTGCCCCTGGTGAGAGGCGCCGAGCAGGAGTGGGCATACTGGTTGCCCCCCATCTTGGTGCCTGTACGTTGGGGTTCACCCCGGTGAACGAGAGGGTAGCCTCCCTTCGCCTACGTGTGGGGGGACGGGCTCTGACTGTTGTTTGTGCCTATGCACCAAACGGCAGCTCAGACTACCCACCCTTTTTGGAGTCCTTGGAGGGGGTATTGGAGAGTGCGCCTCCTGGGGACTCCCTTGTTCTACTGGGGGACTTCAACGCTCACGTGGGCAATGACAGTGAGACCTGGAGGGGTGTGGTTGGGAGGAACGGCCCCCCTGATCTGAACCAGAGTGGTGTTCTGTTGTTGGACTTCTGTGCTCGTCATGGATTGTCCATAACGAACACCATGTTTAAGCATAAGGGTGTCCATATGTGCTCTTGGCACCAGGACACCCTAGGTCGCAGTTCGATGATCGACTTTGTTGTCGTCTCATCTGATCTGCGGCCGCATGTCTTGGACACTCGGGTGAAGAGAGGGGCGGAGCTGTCAACTGACCACTACCTGGTGGTGAGTTGGCTCCGATGGTGGGGGAGGATGCCGGTCAGACCTGGCAGACCCAAACGTATTGTGAGGGTCTGCTGGGAACGTCTGGCAGAGTCTCCCGTAAGACGGAGCTTTAACTCCCACCTCCGGGAGAGCTTTGAACACGTTCCGAGGGAGGCGGGGGACATGGAGTCCGAGTGGGCCGTGTTCCGCGCCTCTATTGTCGAGGCAGCTTATCGGAGCTGTGGCCGCAAGGTTGTTGGTGCCTGTCGTGGTGGCAACCCTCGAACCCGGTGGTGGACACCGGCAGTGAGGGATGCTGTCAGGCTGAAGAAGGAGTCCTATTGGGCCTTTTTGGCTTGTGGGACCCCGGAAGCAGCTGATAGGTACCGGCAGTCCAAGCGGCATGCGGCTCGGGTGGTTGCTGAGGCAAAAACTCGGGCGTGGGAGGAGTTCGGAGAGGCCATGGAGAATGACTTCCGTACGGCTTCGAGGCGATTCTGGTCCACCATCCGGCGTCTCAGGGGGGGAAAGAGGTACGCGACCAACACCATTTATGGTGGGGGTGGCGTGCTGCTGACCTCAACTCGGGATGTTGTGAGTCGGTGGGCGGAATACTTCGAAGACCTCCTCAATCCTACTGGCACGTCTTCCACTGAGGAAGCGGAGCCTGGGGACTTTGGGTCGGGTTCTCCGATCTCTGGTGCTGAGGTCGCCGAGGTGGTTAAAAAGCTCCGCGGTGGCAAGGCTCCGGGGGTGGATGAGATTCGCCCGGAGTTCCTTAGGGCTCTGGATGTTGTAGGGTTGTGTTGGCTTACGCGACTCTGCAATATCGCGTGGACATCGGGGGCAGTTCCCTTGGATTGGCAGACTGGGGTGGTGGTTCCCCTATTCAAAAAGGGGGACCGTAGGGTGTGTTCCAACTATAGGGGGATCACACTCTTAAGCCTCCCTGGTAAGGTCTATTCAGGGGTTCTGGAGAGGAGGGTCCGTCGGATAGTCGAACCTCGGATTCAGGAGGAGCAGTGTGGTTTTCGTCCTGGTCGTGGAACACTGGACCAGCTCTACACCCTCAACAGGGTCCTGGAGGGTGCGTGGGAGTTTGCCCAACCAGTTTACATGTGCTTTGTGGACTTGGAGAAGGCATTCGACCGCGTCCCTCGGGGGGTTCTGTGGGGGGTACTCCGGGAGTATGGGGTACCAGGCCCATTGATATGGGCTGTTAGGTCCCTGTACGACCGGTGTCAGAGCTTGGTCCGCATTGCCGGCAGTAAGTCAGGCTCGTTTCCAGTGAGAGTTGGACTCCGCCAAGGTTGCCCTTTGTCACCGATTCTGTTCATAACTTTTATGGACAGAATTTCTAGGCGCAGCCAAGGTGTTGAGAGGATCCGTTTTGGTGACCTTAGAATCGCTTCTCTGTTTTTTGCAGATGATGTGGTCCTACTGGCTTCATCAGTTCGTGATTTACAACTTTCACTGGAGCGGTTTGCAGCCGAGTGTGATGCGGCCGGGATGAGGATCAGTTCCTCCAAATCCGAGGCCATGGTCTTGAGCCGGAAAAGGGTAGCATGCCCTCTCCGGGTCGGGGAGGAGGTCCTGCCCCAAGTGGAGGAGTTTAAGTATCTCGGGATCTTGTTCACGAATGAGGGAAAACTGGAGCGTGAGATCGATAGGCGGATAGGTGCAGCGTCCGCAGTGAAGCGGGCGCTGTACCGGTCTGTCGTGGTGAAGAGAGAGCTGAGTCAAAAGGCAAAGCTCTCAATTTACCGATCGATCTACGTTCCCACCCTCATCTATGGTCATGAGCTTTGGGTTATGACCGAAAGAACAAGATCTCGGATACAAGCGGCTGAAATGAGTTTTCTCCGCAGGGTGGCTGGACTCTCCCTTAGAGATAGGGTGAGAAGCTCAGTCATCCGGGAGGGACTCGGAGTAGAGCCGCTGCTTCTCCACATCGAGAGGAGCCAGTTGAGGTGGCTCGGGCATCTGGTTAGGATGCCTCCTGGACGCCTCCCTGGTGAGGTGTTCCGGGCATGTCCCACCGGGAGGAGACCCAGAGGAAGACCCAGGACGCGCTGGAGGGACTATGTTTCTCGGCTGGCCTGGGAACGCCTTGGGATTCCCCCGGAGGAGCTGCTCCAAGTGGCTGGGGAGAGGGAAGTCTGGGCCTCCCTACTTAGGTTGCTACCCCCGCGACCCGACCCCGGATAAGCGGAAGAAGATGGATGGATGGATGGATGGATGGAACATGTAATATCGTTCACCTCTCTCCTGGCCAGACGAGCTATTTTGCTTAGGTGGAAAGAACCGTTTCCACCCACTCACGCTCAGTGGTTGGCTGATATCATGTCCTGTTTAAAGCTGGAGAAAATCAGATTCACACTCCAACAGAAAGAGGGTAAATTTGAGAATGTCTGGGGACCTTTCCTGAATCTGTTCCAGTCTCTTTGACAACACAACTCATTCAGGTTAATGCAGTCTCTTGGCTATTTTACCTTTTACTTATTTTTTTTTCCTTTCTTTTGGCAGTGATTGGGTAGGGATTATTTTCTACATGTTGTAACTTAGATTGATTGTTGTGTTTTTTTTGTTGTTGTTGTTGTTTTTGTTTGTTGTTGTGGTTGTTGTTGTTGTTGTTGTCTGAAGAAAAAAAAAGAAAAAAAAATCAACTAACATTAACACCATTACACTTGATTTGACGGATTTCACTTTCTTGCAATTTAACATGCATCAGCACACTTAAATTGTAACAACAGGCATAAGTAATGATGACTTATGCTTAATCTGAAGTTTATTTAGCTTAAAAATGTAGTTACCAGCTTAGAATGAAATAAAAGCGGTTTAAGGGAGATGTTGGAGAGGTTTTAAGAGGAAGTTATCTATTTTGAGTTTAACCAGAACTGACACTTCTCTGTACGAAAACCAGCTCGACCCCATAGCACAATCCAGGAAACATCAGCCACTCTATACCTGTTGACATTCGTCTCGGTTGGTAGGGTTGCAGAAGCAATCTGAGCTTCACAGGTTCTGGGCCCGTGAAATCCGGTGTACCTCGGTGTGTTCATGGATTCACGTGTCATGACGCCTGCCTTCTTCGTCAAAGACAGTGGCACGTCCTGGTCAGTTTTCAAAATAAAGCGTTCCTCAAGAAACCCAAAAAAGCTAAGTCTGGTCCTCTGGACATTCAAAAAACAAAACAAAACAAAGCAAAAAAACTGTAGAAACATTTTGTCTTTCGTCCGAAAGACTTCCTCAGTCTGAGAAGCTGTGTTCAGCTCAGTCTTATAAATAGCACCCTCCCACAGTGGATCAACCAGTTGGCTGATGACAGCCGAAACCAGCTGCTCACATGATCAAGGAGGACCATCAGCCTGACGATGGATCGTTAACACCCTGATGGTTGTTTGCTATTCACAGAGGGCTGAGTGATACTAGCAATAACAGCATTGTAAGTGGGGGACAGTTGAACCCGGAGGCCTCCACCTCTGTTTAATGATGGATGGTTTCTTTTCACAAAGATGGCCTCCTTTACTCCTCTCTCAAATCTGAGCTAAACACAGCTTCTCAGACTGAGGAAGTCTTTCGGACGAAAGACGAAACGTTTCTACAGTTTTTTTGCTTTGTTTTGTTTTGTTTTTTGAATGTCCAGAGGACCAGACTTAGCTTTTTTGGATTTTTCTACCTGGATTATTGAGCATGCATCAGTGTGTTCCTCAAGAAAGTTCATTAAGAACTAAAGAGCTTTTGCTCTGTGAACTTCATGGAGTCATCCATGTGTTCCAGCTGATAAGTCAGTCTTTGGCTCTTGACAAAACATAATCAGCTAACAAGATAGAGAGCTTTCAGGTCTCAATGTCTTTTTCACTCTGAACCATTCCGGGAAGAAAAACGCTTTTACTAAAAATGTTGAGACCAGAAAAATTTAGACTTCTCATTGGTTGTGGCCAAGAGGAGACAGTGATAACGTGAAGCTTTAGACTTCGATATCAACAGAGATTTTGTTTAGAAAACAAAGAGGACTGTTTTAGGAAAGGTGTCTGCAAGTGAAGACATACAGACGCTCATGAGAGTTTTAGCTGTTTCTCATCTTAAAACAAAACTGAACAAGTCAGTTTGACATATCATTCAACTCTGACACTTAGACTCTTTCATTTGCAGAAGTGACACAATAATGCTTCACATTAAAGAATAACACAGCATATAGCATATGTGATTATAAAACATATTGTAAAGATACAATATTGCTTTACTGTTTACTGAGAGGTCAGTAAAGGTCATCACTGGAACAGTTCAAAAAAGACATATCAAGCCTTGACCCTGTCATGTCCACTACATCTCCCCCCTTTTGGAAGTCATCGCCCGTCCTTGGGGATGAGGTCCAACACGAAAGTATACCTTGAACTGTCTTTGATGTTGAAGTAATCCAGCAAGTGGAAGAAGAAAAATCAAAATTATAATCCCATAAAGTTTTTGGAACCTCCATACTGTTCGTAGGTAATCCCATTGCGGTAAGCTTTTAATCTTTTGGAAAACAAAGTCTTATAATCCATAGCAGTAATTCCACAGCAGTAATTCCACAACGATTAGTTTTGTTGATTGATCAGCAACAATTGTTTGTTAGCATGTAGAGGGGATCCCTCGATTGACGAAGAGGAGGCGACCCTTGGATGAAGGTTGAAGACCAAGCGTTGGAGCTGCAGGTCCCCACATCGAAGGTTGTTGGCTGGTTGGTTTCCAGTCAGTGCCACTCTGGTTCTATGTGTCATGCAATTATGTGGTTTTAGGTGGGCTTATGATTGGGATTTTACATTAAGCCTTACCTATATGCACCTGGTATGTAAGCTATCGTGGTTTAGATCAGCTACAATTACCAATTAAGGGGTGGGTTTATGCTGTAAAATCAGATATAGGGATCTATACCTATAGAAGGTTCAGGAGGGTTTCTGTAACGAAGGCCTCTTCTTTCCAAACTATTCCTCCATTCACTACTTAGTTTAGGTTAAACTAAAATAGAAAAAGGAAATATAGTTTGGTCTAAATGTCTGTTGTCTTTTAGACGAATGACGTAGTATTTGGTATTACTAATAAATTTTGGAGTCTATGGTGAGACTCATCAAAGTGAATAGATAATCTAGAATAGAATCGATCAAATCGGTTCAATTTAGAAATTGTGAGACCAGTGTAGTGTATGGTACCTTGAGTAGCTTTAAACTACAGTGACTCTTCAACGATTGAGATTTAACAAAACAAACTGCATGTTGGCATAGTTAAATCCATATTATGCATTAACCAAGGTTAGTACAAAACCTTTTTTGGCTGGGAGTGTTCAGAACCAAAACAATATCACAAATAATGACAACATTAATGACTAAAGAACAAGGAAACAACGTTTCACTGCTTCAACACACTCTTGTCGTCAGATTACAAAATGAAACTGAAAATTTAGCAATTGGTTCTTTGCCGCCTTTGCTGATTTTGATTTCGTAGATGACTGAGGACACATTAGCCGTTTTCACATTGCATGGCCCTCAACGGCCCGGCATGCCCCGTCTTCTAACCCGGGTTCAGCATGTTTGCATTTTTCTTTTCCGCCCCGGGTCCGCCCTCGTTTTGGAACCATCTCCACCGTAGTTCTGATCGGGCCGGGCTCCCGGGCCCAGCTTGACATCATGTACTGCTCACATTTGATTTGTTGTTTGCAGCAGGGGCTGGACTCGTTCTAACAACAACCTCAGCGCGAGCTGAATTACATTAAAATTTAACTACAGAAACCCCTAAAAATTGTTAGCTGAATTAGTGTTTCTGAGTTTAATTTTTGTTAATAACTGATTACAAATCAGCTTAATAACTGATTACAAATCAGCTTATGTTAGAACGTAAATAACACGAAGCGCACACCCATTTCCACCTTTCAGCGCGAGCAGAATGTCATTAAAATATAACTAATATTGTCTAACTCTTGCGCGCAACCAGGATTTTAAAATATTACTAATAATCTCTAACTCCTACGCGTAACAAGGGTGTTACGAGGAGTGATTCCTTTATAGGTAAAGTGGACTCCTAAAAACCAATCCGCCGCTGTGGCTCAGAGGAAGCGCGCTCTACATTTTATCTTGACCCGGGGAAGCGGGTTCGCTTCCCACCTGGTACAAGTTATTTTACGTTTGTCTTTTATTGGAGTAAATAAAAAGGAGTTTGTTTGGTTAACACAAACTCCTTCTTTTTTTTTCAGGCAGAACATTGGTAGCCCATCAAACACTGTCCAATCATGTGCGTCTGCAATAACCACCACTGTTTTTGACGAGTTCGACCTGGTTTCACTGCCTAACCTCATCAAGTTGGTTCAGCAGATGAAACCAACAAACTGTTCTCTGGACATCATTCCCTCTAAAATGCTCAAACAATCCTTTGATGTAATTGGTCCTTGTGTTTTGTCATTTATTAACAGCTGTCTATCTTCAGGTTATGTGCCATCTGCTTTCAAACACGCTGTGGTCATGCCTCTTCTCAAAAAACCAAGCCTAGATCCTACAGCTCTCTCTAATTTCAGGCCAGTTTCCCATCTGTCATTCTTATCGAAGGTCCTGGAAAAGATTGTTTTTATTCAACATCAATCTTTTCTAGAGCACAACAACCTGTTTGAAAAATTTCAGTCTGGTTTTCGAGCCCGTCACCGTACTGAATCAGCACTGCTCAAAGTGCAGAATGACATTCTTCTGTCTCTGGATGCAAAAAACCCTGTTCTGCTGGTGATGTTAGACCTTTCAGTAGCTTTTGACACCGTCGACCATCAGGTACTAATCAACAGTTTGTCTCAGCAGGTTGGCCTCCAGGGAGCTCTGCTAGAATGGTTCAGATTTTACCTAACTGGGAGAACTTTTTCTGTCATGATAGGTGATCTGTCCTCCTCTTCATCAACCCCTCTCACCTCTGGCATACCACAGGGATCCATTCTGGGGCCAGTCCTCTTCTCTCTTTACATGCTGCCATTAGGATCAATCATTGCACGTCATAATCTGTCTTTTCATATGTATGCAGACGATTTACAAATCTATCTGCCAGTTACTCCCAACCCCTCACTCAGTTCAAACACTCTTGTCAACTGCTTAAATGACATTAAGCACTGGCTCTCTCAAAACTTCCTCCACCTAAACACAGATAAAACTGAATGCATTTTATTTAGTGCCCCCGGTGACACCAGCAACATCCTTCCTAGTCCCAGCTTTGGTTTTCCACTCCCCCACTTCAACCTGGTGGTCAGAAATCTTGGAGTGCAACTTGACTCCAACTTAAAGCTTGATAAACAGATCAGTTTTGTTGTCAAAACCAGCTTCTTTCAGCTCCGTCTGCTCTCTAAAGTAAAGTCACTCCTCAGCCGTAGTGATCTGGAGAAGGCCATCCATGCCTTTGTGACCTCCAGACTTGACTATTGTAATGCTTTGTATGTTAGAATTAATCAATCTTCCATCTCCCGTTTACAGCATGTACAGAACTCTGACGCCCGCTTTTTGACCAACACACGAAAATATGAACACATCACTCCTGTCCTGTCCTCTTTACACTGGCTCCCGGTTCAGTTCAGGATATAGTTCAAGTTGCTGCTGTTTGTTTTCAAAGCTCTGAATGGACTCGCACCTCTGTACATCTCATAACTTTTGAAAGTCCATCAGACCAGCAGAGCTTTACGATTTGCCAGTCAACACCTGCTGGAGGTACCTCGCTCAAGGTACAAACAATGGGGAGACCGGTCATTTTCTGTTGCCGGTCCAAAAGCCTGGAACAGCCTCCCCCTTGAGCTGCGTACCACTTCTGATCGGACTCTGTTTAAATCTAGACTGAAGACCCACTTGTTCAAAAAAGCTTTCAATGTGTAACTTTTATTACTTTGGTATTTTAGTATGTAGCTTTTTTATTTCCATTGCCTCCTTTTATTGTTGTTACTTTTATTCTATTTTCACTGATTTATTGTACCGTTTTTTTATATTTTCTGTCCTGTTAAGCACCTTGGTCAACGCAAGGCATTGTAGGAAGGTGCTATACAAATAAAGTTTATTATTATTATTATTATTAAATATTTTTTAGCGGTGTCTCCTCTCTTAAAACACTGTAAGCGCACACACAAGAACACTCCACCCACGTCAAGAGAACACCCCACCCACTTCCAAAGAACTTCCCACCCACTTCAAGGCGGCTCTGCGGCCAATGCGTAATGAGCGAGGGCGGGCCAGGCTGGGCTCTGGGCCAACCAGGGATGGGCCGAGCCGTTGAGGGCTGTGCAATGCGAAAACGGCTTTCGTCTGTTATCAGATGAGGTCCAGTCCACCTGGGCATTAGTTTGCAGTCGAGAGTTCCGGTCTCTGACCCTCCTTTCCCGGTTGCGGGGGCGAACGTATAGTACCAGACCTTGTCTCCCACTTGGAGTTCATTGTGAGAGGCCTTCTGGTCATAGTACGCCTTGTGTCCTTCAGCAGATCTTTCCAAGTTTTTCTGGACGAAAGCAAAAGTGTTTCTGAGGTGTACATTCAAATCTTTCATGTATTGTTGTGTTATGTAGGCTGTCGCCATGGCAATGTCGCCTGGTTGGTACAACAGGTGTAGAAGGAGAGTCATTTGTCAATCGGTCATCATCTAGAAGGGAGAGATGATAGTCGATGTATGTGGAGTGGCTCTTATGGCCATGAGGACCAGAGGGAATTTCACGTTCCAGTCCTTGTGGTTTGCAGCCACGTATTTCTTCAAAATACTCACCACAGTTCTGTTTGCTCTCTCTACTTGGCCTGAAGCCTGTGGGTGGTAGCCGACATGAAAGTTGGCCTTGACGCCTAGCGTCTTCCACAGTTCTTTCATCACTTCACCTGTGAAGTGTGTACCTTGGTCTGAGTTCACCCTAAGGGGAAGTCCAAACCTTGAGAATATATGATTCATTAACAACATAGCAGTGGTTTGTGCTGTGTCGTTAGGAGCTGGTAGGCATTCTACCCATTTGGTAAATGCACAGGTTACCGTGAGAAAATATTTATTTCCTCTAGAGCTCTTAGTGAGTGATCCAACCCAGTTGATCTGGAGGTCAGACCATGGGGATGCAATGCCTCTACTTTGCAGTGGTGCTCTGTGAAGTGATCTGGTTGGCCAAAACTGGCCGCAGACCACGCACCCTTCAATGTAGTCCTTGACATCCTTTTTCATTCCAGGCCAATAGGCAATTTGCTTTAATGCCGTCAACGTGGCTTTATCTCATTTGTGTCCTGCGGATGGGAGATCATGGGCATGAACTAACATCACCCCCCTTTGGTCATGGGGAACCACGAACACAGGTGAGGACGTTGGTCCATGAGCAAAAGTTAGGATGCCTTTGATTAGTTTTAACTGTTTGCGAAAATGGTAAAGGACTTTAAGGTCTGGATCGAAATCCAGTTTGTCTTTAGACAGAGTATTTTTGTCTGGATCAGTCAGGTACAGTATCATGGAGTTGATAGCAAGATCCGACTGCTGTAGTTGGATGATGTCTGGGTCAGTCAGTGCGGGTTGTACAGAGACTGCGTTGTCAGCAGGTCTGGCTACGGCCTGTGCACGTGTGACTGCCATAACCTCAATAGTAGGTTGTGTTGGCAGAGTCTTGATTAACCAGGAGGGGTCAAAGGACCATAGCAGACCTTTGTCGGCTCCTTTTTTGGCTAAGAAATATGCAATGTCATTGTAGTGCTTGTCATTGCCTGGGACTCTTGAATGTCCTGGAACTTTCTTCCAGTAGATCTGTAAGTCGTGTGTTGTCACCAAGTGATCACACGCTATGAAAAGCTCTTTGTGTTTGACCAATTTTCTGTCGCTTGTTAGGAAACCATTCTGTTTCCACACAGCGAGGTGACAAGCAAAACTTAAACGGGCATAGTTAGAGTCAGTGCAGATGACTAGCGTCTTGATGGAACATTC
The DNA here is from genome assembly GCA_038048925.1 of Garcialebias charrua. Lineage (NCBI taxonomy): Eukaryota > Metazoa > Chordata > Actinopteri > Cyprinodontiformes > Rivulidae > Garcialebias > Garcialebias charrua. The sequence continues at coordinate 12,650 of JBBPBX010063150.1, forward strand.
TACTACCATCTGGAGAGCTATTAGGATTCCTGCAATCTCAGTCGTACTGAGAAGTCTGAGAGCCTAATTTGTAGCTGAAAGTAATCTGTTCTTGGTCTTGGAGGAGAACCCCTCCAACACCTGCTCTGCAGATTTTGTCGCGGAGGAATGAAGATCCATCCACGTACAATGTTGTCATATCTTTGCAGATATTGTCATCAAAGAAGTGGTGATTCGGGTCTTCAGTTACTGGGGGTTTTACCTCAACCGGCGGCTGGGTGGCTGGTACATCTTGTGTACACTTTTGGCAGATTGCCAAGTCCGTCCCCAGATGTGACTTCTTGTTTTGACCATAACGTATGTCTAGGTTAAAACTTTGAAGCGCCATGAGCCATGTTGCAACACGTGAGTTTGTTACCACACCATCTCTGATGCGTTCGCTATTTAGAAAAGTCACTGGCTGGTGTTGTGTTTCAACAATGATTTTCTGTCCACCAATGTAGCTGGAGAAATGTTTTACTGCCCACACTGTGGTCAGTAGAGCTTTCTCACAGTCTGAGAATCTCAACTCGGGGCCTGCCATTGTCTTGCTGGCGTAGGCCACAACACGCTTGTCTCTGTCGTGTATTTGGTACAGACCTGTACTTATGCAATAAGCTGAGAAGCCCACTTCCAAGTAAAACTCTTTGTTGTAGTCTGGGTAGACTAAATCCGGCTGACTTGATCCTGTTTATAAGAGCATCCATTGCCTGCTGTTGTTTGTCAGTCCAGACAAATGGAACGTCTTTCTTAAGGAGTTCAGTCAGTGGCTTTGCAAGGTCTGCATAGTTTTCTATGAACTGGTTCGAGTAGTTACACACGCCAAGAAAACTTTGTAATTCTTTGAGATTGGTGGGGACTTTGAGATTGTCAAGGCCTTGGGTGCGAGTCAGTTGAGGCTGTATACCATCTTGGCCTACTAATAGGCCAACATAGTCCACCTTGGTTCTGCACCACTGGCATTTTGACAGTGATATTTTTAGCACCAGCAGTTGTTAGTTGATTCAGAACGTGGTTGATCTCAGCCAAATGTGAGTCCAGTCTTGGCTGCCTCAAAAGGACATTGTCCACGTAAATCAGTGTCCCGCACTCATGGGCGTCTGGACATGCTTTGTTCAAGAAGATGTTGAACTCTGCAGGTGAGTTAGCATAGCCAAAGGGACACCTGGTGAAGGTGTATTGTCGGACACCAAAAGTGAAAGCTAGTTTGTATTGGTCCTCGGTGCGCACAGGGATGGTCCAAAAACCAGAGGTGACGTCAAGGGTCAAGAAGTACTTACCATTGGTGACCTTGGGTAGTTCCTGTTGGAGCTGGGTCATTGGCCACCTTGATAAGGGAACTTGTTTGTTTAGCTTTCTGTAATCAATTGTGAGTCTCCACTTTCCATTTGGTTTTAACACTGGCCATAAAGGCGCAGAGTAAGTGCTGTTACAGTATCTGATGATACCATTCTTTAAGAGGTTATCAAGGATTTCCCTGATAGGTTGATGTGTTGCCAGAGGAATCTTGTACTGTCTGACAAATGTGGGTGGAGCTTCGGGCGGGGTTGGGATGCTCACTGCGTGGAACGCGGTCAACCCACAATCCATTGAATTAGTTGAAAATTATTTCTCATATTTTAAGAGAACTTGGCGAAGTCTGTCCCTTTCTTCATCAGCTTTCAGGGCGTCGGCTTGGGCGACCACCTGTTCAATCTGTGAAGAAATTGAGAGGGGTTCTTGTTCTTTGGGGAGCTCCAATGAGTCCCTTTCTGTGTCATTTACCCTGTTTATAGGCAGGACACTATAGGTTTGAGGGCCTACAGCACTAATTGTGACCATTTTCTCACCTTGTGTCAAATCTGTTGCTTCTTCAAAAGGCTTCAAGATGTCCACCATCTCCTTCAACAAGTTCCACTTTCGTGTTGTGAATAACAACTCCTTGTGCCCGGCCTTTTCAAGAACAGTTTTAGATGTTCACATTGAAGAAACGCCTTCACTTGTCTGATGATGATCCTCATCAGGTTCCTCACTTTGCTCAGTGGGAAAGCATACAGTATGCATACATTGGTGATGGCTTTATGCTATGGATGAGTCATAGTGTACTACCCAACACGAGTGTCCAGAAATTGTGATATGGAAGGCTGTTGAGGTTCATTTGTGATCCTCTTGTTCATCTGGTATTCTTCAAATCTGTCTGAAGTAAACAAACGTCAGAAAATGAATTATAGCCATTCATGAATTACATTTGACTTAAGTTACTCTTACTAATCATAAATAAACATTAACACTAAAACAATCATAGTTTTCAAAAAATGAAACACGTATATAAGAAGTGTATCACAAGTAAAATCAGGAAGGTCTGGTGAATTTATTTTTCTGCGTTTATCTCTAAGTATGTTAGTCTCAGTCCTCCATAAATATATGCCAGATATTCTAAACACAAAATTTAATTGTGACAGTCACTGTATTTGGTCTGTTTTTAAAAAATAAACCACATGCAAAACTCAAAAACATTGCAAATAAAGTGGAATGATGGTATAATAAATATTTGTCTGGCCAAGTTGGGTTAAATCTACAGCCAATTTCACATATCAGTATGTTGTTGGGTTCTGTGCAACATGCGACCGTCATGCCGCCATTTGAAAAGTTATAACAGACAAAACAGTTCACTATCCACCGGCTTTCTGAGCTAACACGTAGCCCGGAGTACCCATGCTAACACAAAGTTAGCTGTTAGCTAAAGTCAACTATCTCACAACAAAAGAAAAGTACTACTTACCGCTCTTTGTGAAGCTTCAAATGCCGGACAATGTTGGACGTCGTGGAATCTCCATCCGATATTTTCTTATTGCATGTTTTACACGTAGCTGTTCGTTTTTTATTTGAAAGCTCATAACTTGTGTACCCAAAATAAACTACTTGTTACTACTAGCATATTGCTCGGAGCGCTTAACTTCCCTCAGCTGTAGCTTGCGTTGTTTTTTTCAAAGCTACGCACACACACATACATACAGAGTGTGGGGTGCCCAGTCTGCTCCTGACTGTTAATGCGCCTGACTGTTAATACGGAATGAGTGAAAATAATTAATGCGGCCACTTTATAACGTGTTTTAAAATTTTGACTTGACTAAAATATCCAAGTATTTCCAAGCAAAAAGCATCGTCAAGTCCCAAGTCAATGGCGTGCAAGTCTAAGTCAAGTCTGAGTCTTTCAGCATTTTTTCAAGTCAAGTCTCAAGTCATGATTTTAATGACTCGAGTCTGACTCGAGTCCAAGTCATGTGACTCGAGTCCCCACCTCTGTAGATGAGTCAGCATCTTCTGCTTCTGTACCTGCCATCTTTTTGTTTTGATTTTGTTTGAATCAATAAGACAGTATCTATTATAGTGTATGCAAATAAATGTTTTCTTAGCGGTGAGTTATTTAACTAAAACAGCTTTCTGGTTTTATTCTTGTAATCTATAATCAAATATTTTATTCATTCAGTACCTTTTTATTTATTTTAGGTTTTACCTTCAATGAAAAATATTGTAAGTTAAAGCCTTTGTGGCCGTATTAACTTAATAGACTTAGCTTTTAAAACAATTACTATTAAACCACGCTTAATTTTTTTTGTCTTTCACCCAAAAGATCTCAAATAAATGCAATGTTCACACTAAAATGTTAGCAGATTTTGTTTTATTTTGCTCCAAGAGAATGTATTTCAGTTTCAGTAAAACTGTTTGATTGTTGCTACAGTTATCTGGAGTGAAAAAACGTACTTTTGTTTGTTATTTTAAACTATTTTGTATTTAAAATAAGCAAAAATGTTTGTCTGTACCTCTGTTATTCTAAAATTTGTATTTAAAATAAACAAGAGTTTTTTGTTTGTGCACAGAACAATTTTAAAGATGGTATTTCACCATAAAAATGCTGACATTTTATGATGTTTTGAGAGAACTCATCTGTTAAACTTCTTTTAACCAACAGGTGGCAGGTTCAATGTCTTAATGTTATCACGAGTTGACCGTAATTACTCTTCATGGCCGCTATAGCGGCGCTGTTGACTCCCGTTAGCTTAGCAATAGCTTAGCCATTAGCTTGCGAGTAGCATCTAACAATTCGGTAAAAATATCAACGTTGGAAAGAGTTGGAGCCTGTACGTGATAATTGCTCTAACCGCATTCTTGTCAGAGACAAATCTGTGTGGTTAGACAGTTTAGATGGCTTAAATTGAGTTTTTAAACTTTTAGTGAAATCGTTCGTCTTGTGAGTGTAAGCTGTCACTCAAAAATGCAGCACCTGGAAATTACGACAAAAGTGGGCGGGTTGCAATGGCGTGCTTCTCCCACGTCAGCGAATCAGCGCTCGCTTTACAGATACAAGAGTGACTGACAAATCACAGCTCTCGTTCTATGTAGCTTTTTGTTTCATCCAATCACAGCTCGTAAACAGACGTGTCATGACACGTCGCTTTAACGTTACCTTAGCACAACGGAACACAACTTTACGGACTCTTACAGTTCAAAAACACTTCAGAATAACTTTCCAAAATTCTGAAACGTGGCAAACCACATTTAGATAGGCCCAACTTAGCTACGCTTAGTAACACAGCACTTCAACTGTAACACAACACAGACTCTCTCGGAGCCGCTTCAAGGTCGGTACCGTCCACTTTTAATGGAGCAGAATTCGGGTCTGAACAGAACCCATTCGACAACGTTCTAACAGTAATATGCTTCGTTGACCTGCTCTAAAATGTAAAAACACCAGCACAACAGCAATCTTGCAAAGTAAAATTTGCTTTTTAGGCACTATGACTTGGCGGTCATACAAAACTTTGTACAGCAGCTTGTGCGTGAACTGGACCGAAGTGAACTAGAACTCCCACAGACCACGGGCTGACAAAACCTCACCTGAATGCTTCCAACAGCGTGTAACAGAGTTGAAACAATAATAATTTCAACTTTTGATGGCAAAATATGCAGATTCTGCAACCGTTTTGAACACCTCCAGCCAAAATTATTTTCAGAGTTAAAAATTGGATCCTAATATGCAAGCATGATGTCTTTCAAGTTCATGAGAGATCACAGATTCATGAATATTCTTTCAGAAACCGGTACGAGCCACCAGATGTAGGATATTTAAGGGGTCAGTATTAAACTGACACCCTTTACCTTAATTATTTATTTATTCAGATTGAATAGTATTTTACAGATTCTTTTCTTTTTCAGTTTACCCAATATTTCTGTGATCGTTTATGATGGACAAATAAACAAAATAAAGCCATTAAGTGACGATGAGACGTTGATTTTAGTCGGTATGTCAAAATACACTACCTTTTATTTAAAATAAATCAACTAAAATTAACACCATTACACTTGATTGACGGATTTCACTTTTTTGCAATTTAACACGTATCAGCACACTTAAATTGTAACAACCAGTGTTGGGGTAGTTACCCAAAATAAGTAATTAGTTACACATTACTAGTTACTTTTAAAAAAAGTAACATATTACACTACTTAGTTACTCAGTTCTGAAAGTAACTTAGTTACATTACTTTTGGATTACTCTAATACTGTACCTGAGATTTAACCTGTATTAATTTTTATCTTTCAATAATGATATTAGAGATCTTTTTGACACTCATTTTTGATGAAAAAGTAAAACAGCAGTGCTACATAACAAGCACAATGCATATGTAAATGTGCCATTCAAAAGGTATGACAATATCAAAATGTAAAACTTCTGTTTTAAAAAAATAAAACAGAACAGACAGGTTTACAAGAAATCTAAAATAACTACCTATCAGCCTCTTTCAAACCAGTTATGTTATCACAATCTGACAGGCTTACCTTTGTGCTTGACGGATTTTTCATGCTGACGGACATCGTTCCTTCCCCCATGAGAGAGAGACACTAAAGTCGCGGTTACAAATCTTAAAAAACGCGTAATAAACTTTAGGAAAGTAAATTCGCTGTCCCATTTTTCAACATATTTACACGAAGTCTTAACTTTTTTGGCAGGGACGCGTCCTCTCTCGTTACATCCATCTCTGTGTTTTTCCGGGTTTGTTCTCGACCGCGCCAGCCCCAACATCGCGAGAACTGCCACCGAGGCTTACTGCAGGTGGCAGTTCTCGCGAGGCTAGTGACAGAGGCCGTATGTCTATGTACCTTTATATGTCTATGTACGTTGACGTATGACGTTCCGACGTCATCGCGTACGTCTTTGTTTTCCCCACGTGACAGTCTGCTCCATAGATATCTATATATAATGTCTATGGTCCGCTCCGTCGTCCTCGTACCACAACTATTCTCCGAAAGGTAAATAAAATAAATAAATACAACTATTCTCCGAAAGGTCCTGATTGTAACGCAAGTAACGAATGTAAGGTTTTGTTAGTAACTGTAATATATTACAGGCATTTTCAAAGTAGTGCGTTACACTACTACGTTACTGCAAAATGTAATGTGATTACTGTAACGCGTTACTAAGTAACGCGTTACACCCAACACTGGTAACAACAGACATAATGATGACTAATACTTAATCTGAAGGTTCTTTAGCTTAAAAATGTAGTTACCAGCTTAGAATGAAATAAAAGCGGTTTAAGAGGAATAGGGAGAAGTTGGAGAGGTTTTAAGAGGAAGTTATCTATTTTGAGTTTAACCAGAACTGACACTTCTCCATACGAAAACCAGCTTGACCCCATAGCACGATCCAGGAAACATCAGCCACTCTGTACCTGTTGACGTTTGTCTTGGTTGGTAGGGTTGCAGAAGCAATCTGAGCTTCACAGGTTCTGGGCTCATGAAGTCCGGTGTACCTCGGTGTGTTCATGGATTCACGTGTCGTGACGCCTGCCTTCTTTGTCAAAGACAGTGGCACGTCCTGGTCAGTTTTCAAAATAAAGCGTTCCTCAAGAAAGTTCATTAAGAACTAAAGAGTTTTTGCTCTGTGAACTTCATGGAGTCATCCATGTGTTCCAACTGATACGTCAGTCTTTGGCTCTTGACCAAACCTAATCAGCTAACAAGACAGAGAGCTTTCAGGTCTCGCTGTCTTTTTCACTCTGAACCGTTACGGGAAGCAAAACGCTATAACTAAAAATGTTGAGAGCAGAAAAATTTAGTCTTCTCATTGGTTGTGGCCAAGAGGAGACAGTGATAACGTGAAGCTTTAGACTTCGAGGTCAACAGAGAGTTTGTTTAGAAAACAAAGAGGACTGTTTTAGGAAAGGTGTCTGCAAGTGAAGACATACAGATGCTCATGAGAGTTTTAGCTGTTTCTCATCTTAAAACAAAACTGAACAAGTCAGTTTAACATATCATTCAACTCTGACACTTATTAGACACTTTCATTGGCAGAAGTGATACAATAATGCTTCACATTAAAGAATAACACAGCATATAACATATGTGATTATAAAACATATTGCAAAGTTACAACACTGCTTTACTGTTTACTGAGAGGTCAGTAAAGGTCATCATTGGAACAGTTCAAAAAAGTCATATCAAGCCTTGACCCTGTCATGTCCACTATAATACCAATGTGTATAAAAGTGCTCACTGATGAAGCACAATAAATCTGGTGCAGATTGTTTGATGTATCACTGATCTGTAACTGTTGTAACGTCATTCCGTCTTACTTTGCCACGTCACCACGTCCACATGCTCCATACAATACGGTCAGTGTTGGAAAGCTTGTTACACCAACATGTCTTCGGTCACTGGACACACTGTCATGCTGATTTGGTAACAGGGGTCAGAGCGGGACCATTCAACGTAAAATTTGACACTTCCTGTTGTCAGGGGGCATGGCTTAAGTGATGTCATGATTTGACCATTCAGTCTTTCAGGGGACCGGATGTGGATCAATCGCTGAAGGTTTGATGTATTACAGTTTTCATGTAGGTGCTATTAGCATTTTGTTTTTCATGGCGAGTTGTCAAACTTTGACGTCTGGCCCCGCCCCTTCAGC
>JBBPBX010063151.1:6941-20615 GCA_038048925.1 Garcialebias charrua
CTATCGATCTCACGCTCCAGTTTTCCCTCATTCGTGAACAAGACCCCGAGATACTTATGCCCCTTTTCCACCGGTCGGCTCGGGTCGGATGTTACGTCATATGTGCGTCGCAGAGACCCCCTTTCATCCTTTTCCACCGGATATTCCGTGCTGAGCCGCGCGAGATTTCTTGAGATTTTCGGGCTGGTTTCAGAGGTGTACTGAGGCGAGCTGACCCGCTCCGGAAGGAGGAAGGAGGAGACTCGAGCAGTTTTCACGGAAGCAAGGGACGCGATCACTGCAGGACTTTACATGATAAACACGGTAAAAACAATTATTATTTTTTAAATTTATAGCAAAGATGGGTCTTCAGCTGAACGTGTCCTTAATAAAATCACGTACTGCTCAAAACTGCAGGATTTCAAAAAATAGGTTCGCCACGAGCAACACGCGGCGCGCGGGCGGCTTTATGTCTTTAAATGTAGCTCAATGAACAGGTATAAAATATATTTCATAGCTGACTTTATAGTACGAGGGCTCCTGAGCTTAACCACGCTTTAATATTGTCACGTAGTGGTCAAATATGCTGCATTTAAAGTAGTTTCGCTTTGACTTTTTCCAAAACCTGTGCTTGCACAACGAAAATAAATTATAAAAATTCGAATTTTATTTCAAATAACTCCAACAGGATACATTTCGTATATGAACATGTTGTGATCACACTAGATTTTTTTGAAAAATATCAGCTATGTGGTTTTTGATAGAATTGATAATATGTGATACAAAGTAGAAGGGAGAAAATTAATGGTGGTAGCTTGACACATTTATGTCTATAAAACATTGAATTTTATTTCAAATAACTCCAACAGGATACATTTCGTATATGAACATGTTGTGATCACACTAGATTTTTTTGAAAAATATCAGTTATGTGGTTTTTGATAGAATTGATAATATGTGATACAAAGTAGAAGGGAGAAAATTAATGGTGGTAGCTTGACACATTTATGTCTATAAAACATTGAATTTTATTTCAAATAACTCCAACAGGATACATTTCGTATATGAACATGTTGTGATCACACTAGATTTTTTTGAAAAATATCAGCTATGTGGTTTTTGATAGAATTGATAATATGTGATACAAAGTAGAAGGGAGAAAATTAATGGACGTAGCTTGACACATTTATGTCTATAAAACATTGAATTTTATTTCAAATAACTCCAACAGGATACATTTAGTATATGAACATGTTGTGATCACACTGTGTTGTTTAAAAAAAAAAAACAGTTTCTGGACGAGTAGGATTCTGGACCCCGCCCACAGAAGGGGTACAAAAAAGCTGTGGAAACAGAACATAGATGTGACCCGACCCGAACTGAGCCGACCTGAGCCGATCCAACCCGAGCCGAGCCGAGCGGTGGAAAAGAGGCATTAAACTCCTCCACTTGGGGCAGGACCTCCTCCCTGACCCGGAGAGGGCACGTTACCCTTTTCCGACTCAAGACCATGGCCTCGGATTTGGAGGAACTGATCTTCATCCCGACCGTATCACACTCTGCTGCAAACCACTCCAGTGAAAGCTGTAGATCATGACCTGATGAAGCCAATAGGACCACATCATCTGCAAAAAACAGAGATGTGATTCTAAGGCCACCAAATGGATCCCCTCAACACCTTGGCTGCGCCTAGAAATTCTGTCCATAAAAGTTATGAACAGAATCGGTGACAAAGGGCAACCTTGGCGGAGTCCAACTCTCACTGGAAACGAGCCTGACTTACTGCCGGCAATGCGGACCAAGCTCTGACACCGGTCGTACAGGGACCTAACAGCCCGTATCAAAGGGCCTGGTACCCCATACTCCCGGAGTACCCCCCACAGAACCCCCCGAGGGATGCGGTCAAATGCCTTCTCCAAGTCCACAAAGCACATGTAAACTGGTTGGGCAAACTCCCATGTACCCTCCAGGACCCTGCTGAGGGTGTAGAGCTGGTCCAGTGTTCCACGACCAGCACGAAAACCACACTGCTCCTCCTGAATCCAAGGTTCGACTATCCGACGGACCCTCTTCTCCAGAACCCCTGAATAGACCGTTTAGGATTTAACAACATTAACACTTAAAAACAGTTATTTGTTTGCTCATAATTATAGTAAAAATGTGTCTCAGTCTAACGTTTGCTTAACAAATGACTTTAACGGTCAAATCAGCTGTATTTCAAACGTATTTGCTGCCTCAGTGCTCCGGGAGCACGCAGAGGGAGGGAAAAAAAAGTAGGAACGATGTCTGTTTCTTTGATATTTAACAAGAAAAGCACCTAAAACAATTGTTTGTTTGCTCAAAATTATAGCAAAGGTGTGTCTCAGTTGAACTTTTACTTAATAAATGCACTTTAATGGTCAAATTAGCTGCATTTCACCAGGGCGGTATAGCTGGTTCAAAGCAGCGAGCAGAACAAAGGTGGAGGTATGGCAAGCCGATTGTGTCATTAATAGCTGTTGAAGATTCTCAGTCGTCCAGGACATGGTACATTAAAAAAAGTTAAACAAAAAACAATAAAGTATAATAAATAAAGTCCAGTTGTTTTTGTCTTGAACTTTTTTGAATTGGTCATTAAAGCCACATTTACTTATTACATGATACAACGGCATGCTATACTGCTACTACTACTACTCTGTTGCCATCTAGTGGCTGAAAATGGTACTGCTCTTTTTTTGTTCAGTCCGAATGAATGAAAACAGTCATATCTCAGCCAAAAATTGGTTCATAAATATGGGGAAAAAAATCTGTAAATATGTCGCTTCGGCCTATAAGTCGCAGGGCATGTAAATTGTGCAAAAAACTGCAACTTACAGTATAGGGCGAAAAATATGGTATACCTGTATACTTCTTTTCTTTTTTTGTCGATAATGATATAATTCCGATATTGATATAAGCAATATAAAAGCCTCAGAAAAACGGTGCAAACTGTACAAATAAATTAACGTTCACGTTTATTTGTATTTAGCCTTCAAAGAAATTTGAAATCACTGCCAAATAAACATAAAGCTCTCAACTTTGCCAAATATTAATGGTTTTAACTTTAAATAACAACATAACCTAAACGTTTGCTGCATGGGTTTTTCTTTTGATACAGTTGGGGGAGTTGTTTCAGGAACACGTTGGCTCAAACTTTTATTGTGCTTCATCTTCTGACTCTCATCATATTCTTTCGAGTGGAACAAGTTAGATGTGTTCCCACCGCTAGTTGAAACGACTCTCCGGCATATTTTGTAGCACACTTAGATAGCCGAACCACTTGCACAATGCCAAATTAGTCTTTCCTCACTTATCAATTGTGTAATCTGCTTTTTGTTTTGCTTGTGAAGCTTATTCAGTCACATTCTGACGGTCATGGGCACTCATTTTGAAGCAAAAACTTACAGCGCATTGAAGCCTAGCCTAGCCTGCTACCGCTGACTCCTTCAAGCTGTGGCGTACGTCATCATGCACTTACGTAGTTGTGTCGCAGCTTTTTCTGTTCTGGTGGAAACTAAAGTAGCCACTTCAACCTGAGCAGAAAAATACATGTGTCAGTGAAATGCTGTATTCATAGCACAATGTATATTGAAATATCGAAAATGTGCTTAAAACTCATATCACCATTATTAAATAAAATTATATTGTGATATACAGGTACTCCCCGACTTACGAACGAGTTCCGTTCCTATGCCCGTTCGTAACACGAAAATCGCCGTAAGTCAAAAATACGTCCAAACGGCATCTCATACATGCACCTCATACATCCAAGCACCTCGTACAGTACTGTATTTTTACCACGCACTTAGCCTATTCTAACACATTACCCTACATAATTATCAAAAACCACATATATTTAGGAGCCATAATGAAGGGAAAAAAATAGTTAATTTCTTACTGGGAGCTGGTCATTTCTTCTTCTGTCTGTTAGCATGTTAGCTCGTGCACCTCCTAGCTCCTGCAGCTTCACGCGTTCAACAGCGTTTACAGCAACGCCTGTTAGCGTGTTAGCTCGTTGCTAGCATGTTAACTCGTTGCTCAGCTGCCTCGTAAACCTCAGCTCAAAACAATAAGGTCTCCTGTATTTCCACGTGCAGTCCAGAGTTAGCATATTTAGCATATTAGCCATTCCTGACCTCCTCTGCTCCGGTCTGCGCCCGAGGTCTCCTGTAAGTTTCTCAGCATGTCAATCTCCCCCCTTCCTCCCTCACTCCTGCTCCCTCCTGTAAGTTCTGTAAGTTTCCACTGAGCGCGCGTCAAGCTCCCCCCCCTCTCTCCCTCCCTCCTGCTCCCTCATGTAAGTTTCGTTTCTCCTGTAAGTTTCATTTCAGTACCGTATTTTTCAATGGGAGCGCGTTCGTAAAGGCGTTCGTAAATTCGAATCGCCGTAAGTCGAGACCGCCGTAAGTAGAGGACTACCTATCGATATCGAATTATTGTCTAGCCCTAATTAAACATGATAGAGACAGACGTTCCTCGAGAGGAAAAATCAAACTTGAATTTAGCTTGGTTTGCCAGGATTGATGTTTCATAAATGAGAGGTCCATCAGGGATGAGATGCGAGGTGTAAAGAATCGGGTTTAGCAGTTGCCACTGGTCTGAAACCAGTGAGTAAATTTAAGGCGTTGTTTGCTGCAGTCCACCCAACAATGATTTGTGCTTGTCTGGTCAGATAGTGTTTTGAGGGATTCTCACAGCTCCTTTAAATCATCTCCGGCTCGCCTCCTTAAATAAAAAGAGCATAGCATTCTATCTTTAGCTGGTTTGTCTTTGCTTTTTCTCAGACCTCCTCCTCTTCTTCACCCAGCAGTGCTTTTTATTGTCCCTCCATTCACTCCCTCTGTTTGGTCTGCTGTTTTTTTATTATTGCTCCTCTGTTCCATCTGTCAGTGTACCTCTCTCTCATGTAGCGTTCTTTCAGCGTCCTGGCCCCACACTCACTGATAGACAGAGGGCCGATGACTCTGGCTCTTTCATAGGGCCCAGTGGCTCATACTGGCCCCGATTCCCACACCGATGAGGTGATAAATGGCTTAATGAGCTGCTTTACACACTCACCCACTGAGACACGAGGCACTTCTTCTTCAAGCTACTTCTCTGACAAGATGTTTGAAATCTCCCCAGTCAGATTGAAGCTGTTTTTAAACCGGGCTCTAGTTTTCTCTAAATCTACACCAGTCACTTTTTAATTGTTACTAAAACAGAATAAATTAATATGCTGGTAAATTGTTTAGATATCAGTGGTAATATATTTATATTCAAGTAGTGTTAACTAATGTAGGCGAAGAAGTCAGCTGCAGGTAATTCCATACGTTTTTCATCACGATTCTCGTTTGGCAGTTTTCAAGCTATTTCAATAAATCATAAATCAAAACGTTCGGCTCATTCAGGACAATCCTGTTATGACCTTTGGTATTGGTGCAATTTTAGATTTTTGAAATATTTAGCCGTTTCTGCCACTTTTTGAAATATTTAGCCTTTTCTGCCACTTTTTTCCTCATAGAAAATTAAATGAGCTCATTTTACATCCTCCAGATGTGTTTACAACCTGTTACTGCTCCTTTCACATTTTCTTTCAGCTTCCTTGTGTAAATGTAAAGATTTTTTTCAGCTACTATCAGCTAATTTCAGCTGTAATTTTTCTTCAGCTGTTTTGTGCTCCTTTCAGATTCTTTCTAACAACATGTTTGAGCTTCTTCTAATTACAGCTTGTTATGATCCTAGCTTATTTCTGCAAGTTTCAGCTTTTTTTTATTTATTCATCCTTTAGTCAAAGTCAAAAGTCAAAGTCAAAGTCAACTTTATTGTCAGAACTGCAATATGTACAGGACATACACAGGGTTGAAATTGCGTTTCTCTCAGTCCCTCGGTGCAACAGTAACCATCTAAACACTAAAACATTTAATAAACATAAGCATAAAATAGTACAAGTGTAACACTGTCCTGAGTTTTTTCATAGTAGTATAAAACTATGAAAATTTACACCAACACTGAAACACCAAACGCCCCTAAAACACCAAACACCCAATGAACATTCATTCATTCATTCATTCAACCTTTATTTATACAGGCTATCCTCATTGAGCCACGGGGACTCATTTACAAGAGGGACCTGTCTCACTCACACCCAGGGTCAATTTAGAGTTACCAATCAACCTAACATAACATAACATAAGCATAAAATGAAATAATAAAAGTGTAATACTGTCCTGAGTTTTTTCATAGTAGTATAAAAAGTATAAAAAGTATATCTATAAAATAAACTGAAGGTTCTAGCATTGACATTTGCAAAGAGTGGCACAGCAGCATATGAGTTAATGTACACAGTATATGTATGAGGTAGTTGATGTTGGTATAGAGGCAAAGTGGCATATGCAGTAAGGCACATAAGGCACATTTGGCATCCTTAGATAAGGCTAGTCAGAGAATACTGTATACCGTATTCGTCGGCGTATAAGTCGCACCGGAGTATAAGTCGCACCAACCTAATTATGCCCAATTAAATGGAAAAATCAACGTATAAGTCGCACCGGCCTATAGGTCGCACCTCACGTGAACTGGTGTTTTGCCCAAAATGGACTGGCTGCCAAATTGTTTGGAAGGACTTTTGACAAGATTATCACATAAAAACTACAGTATTTTGTTTGATGTGTCTTAGTTGAACTTTTCATTAATAAATGAACATTATTTTGGACTGGCTGCCAAATTGTTTGGAAGGACTTTTGACAAGATTATCACATAAAAACTACAGTATTTTGTTTGATGTGTCTTAGTTGAACTTTTCATTAATAAATTAACATTATTTTGGACTGGCTGCCAAATTGTTTGGAAGGACTTTTGACAAGATTATCACATAAAAACTACAGTATTTTGTTTGATGTGTCTTAGTTGAACTTTTCATTAATAAATGAACATAATTTTTGTATATTTTGTGTCTTTCATCATTTATCTTTAAAGATAAACACATAAAAATATATTTTTATTAGCTGACATTACAGTAAAAAACGTGTCTCAGTTTAAAATGATGACAGAAACAGATACTGTATTTATTTTATGGTTTTTATTTATTTATTCAAAACCATTGAAGTCTTCATCTTCTGTGTCACTGCACCATTTTTGGACCAGGCAGATGTCAACAGTGTAGGTACTGTAAAGGGTTTCTTAGCGCCCATAGCGGCCGAAACTGGTACTGCACCATTTTTGGAGTTTTTGACCAAAGTCAAATTATGACCAAAATATTGGAAAAATCGACGTATAAGTCGCACCGGCCTATAAGTCGCAGGGCTTAGAAATGTAGGCAAAAAGGTGCGACTTATACGTCGGAGAATACGGTATGTATCAGCAGTAGTGTAGATATAAAAGTAGTGTAAATGTAAACAGTAGTAATAAATGTAAAACAGTAGTAATAAATGTAAACCGTATTAATAAATGTAAACAGTGAATGTAAACAGTAGTAAGACTATAGGCAGTAATGTAATACAAACATTAGTGCAAATATGAGAAGTAGTGCAAACTGAATGAACACATGACCGAGAGTTTAGTGAATAACCCGTTTGATGACACAGGGTCCAGTGTTAAAATCTTTGTGTTGTGTGGTAATGTGTGAGAAAGTTTTTTGTGTTAAGGCAGTTCAAATGGGAGGGGAGGCAGAGCAGGCAGAGTGTTTAGCATTCTGACTGCCTGATGAACAGAGCTGTCTCTCAGTCTGCTGGTTCGAGCCTGGAGACTCCTCAGTCTCCTCCCTGATGGCAGCAGTCTGAAGCAGCTGTGTAGTGGGTGTGTGGGATCACCTGCCATGCAGAGGGCTTTCCGAGTGAGGCGTTTGCTGTGTAAGTCCTGCAGTGAGGGCAAGGAGGTGCCGACGATCTTCTCAGCTGCTCTCACGATGCGCTGGAGGCTCTTGCGGCAGGATGCAGTACATGCACCAAACCACACAGTGATGCAGCTGGTCAGGACACTTTCTATGGCACCTCTGTAGAAGGTGCACATGATGGGGGTTGAAGCTCCAGCCCTTTTCAGCTTGCGGAGAAAGTAGAGGCGCTGGTGAGCCTTCTTGGCCAGTGATGCAGTGTTCCTGCTCCAGGACAGGTCCTTTGAGACGTGCACTCCCAGGAACTTGGTGCTGTCCACTCTCTCCACTGCGGTGCTGTTGATGGTCAGAGGGGCATGTTGTGCATCCCTCTTCCTGAAGTCCACGACAATCTCCTTTGTCTTCTCCACGTTGAGAGTGAGATTGTTGTGTCCGCACCACAAGGCCAAGCGGCTCACCTCGTTCCTGTAGTCCGTCTCATCGTTGTTGCTGATGAGACCTACCACTGTTGTGTCGTCCGCAAACTTGATGAAGTGGTTGGAGCTGTACGATGGTGTGCAGTCGTGTGTTAGCAGGGTGAATAGAAGGGGGCTCAACACACATCCTTATTTATACAGGTCAATCCTATTGAGCCTCGGGGACTCATTTACAAGAGAGACCAGATTTTAACAAAGAGTGATGACAACAGTGGACAACAATAGACAATCATAAAGGATGCATACAAATGTATTTATTTCTTTTTTAACAAGTGAAAATAAAATAGTATATAAAAGGATAATTAAAAGGAGAAGTAGCAACAAAAAAAAACTGCTAGATTATAAGGCGGTGTAGAAAACTAAAAACAGGAACATATCTGCATTGGTTTTTCCCAGGAACTTAACAGATGTTTAAAGCCACTTAGAGAGGTCAATCCAGAGCTTCAGATCTTTTTGCAAGACATTCCAGGAATATCTAGCAAAAGGCAATAAAAATGCTATCCGTAGCTACTAAGGCTGTTTTATGCTAATTTAAAAAATTTCAGCAAATTCCACGGTTTTTTGCACTCATTTAAACTTTTTTCAGCCTTTCTCACTTAATTCATTGTAATTTCAGCTTCTTTCTACCATTTTAGTGACCTTTAAGCTGTTTTTTTTCTAATTTAAGCTTTTTTTCCCCAGATAATTCTTTAAGTCTTTGTCTTCTTTAAGTCTCGCTTGAAAACCCACTTCTATTCTCTTGCCTTTAACAGGGTGTGATTTGTTTTGATCCTCTCTGTACTATACAGTGTCGGCCATTTTAGTTAGTTACTGTTGCTATTTGTATCTATATTTTTATTTTATGTTTTCCTGTCTGTTGTGCTTGTTTGTTTCTATTGTACAGCACTTTGGTTGGCCTCGTGTCTAAGTGCTCTATAAATAAATTTGTATGGTATGGTATGGTGTAATTTCCTCTTTGTTGTGCTCATTTCTGTTTCTTTCAGCCTAATTGGGCAAACATTATTTCTGCCGTCTTATGCTAATTTAAGCTTGTTCTTCATTTTCAGCTATACCTTTTTAGCTATTTTAATTGTTTTCAAATAAATTTAAGTTTTTCTTAGTAATCTCTGGTACTTTCAGCCTAATTAACTTATTTCTGCTAATTTCAGCTTGTTTTGCTCCTTTTAGCTTTTTTTCTGCTAATTTAAAGGGGACCTCAGATGTATTTTTTAAATTTTTATGGTATTTCTGTGGGATATCCAGACCCTATTCCTTCAATTTAATGCACAAAATAATTATTAGATAATCAATTATACCCTTTTTAATTCTGCCATTTTTAACTTTCGTTTTGAACGACCGGTTTCTTGAAGTCCACGCCCTTCAACGATCTGTTCACGCCCTCTGTAACAGCCAGTATCTGTAATGTGTTGTTGTTTTAAAATTAGCTCTTTTTTTATTACTCATTTGACTTACTGTTAGTGTTAGCTTAAGATAACTTACCGAAACCCGTCTGAGCGCGCCGCAGTTTGCTGCTCCTTTTAGCATTAGACCACCCGAATCCGAAGCTAATGTTAGCTTGTTCCTCTTCCGGTTTTCGCCAGCTCCGCTCGTGAAGCACGCGGAGATTTTGGGAGTTATCGCTGTTCCAGTGAAGACAACACAAAGTTCACCAAGTGTCTCCCGTAAATTAATCTGTAAGGAGAAGGTCCTCTTGCTGCGAGCCTGCTGCGAGGCTGCTGCAAGGCTGTACAGTTGAAGCTCCGCTCCATCGCGCCGGAAGAGGGTCCCGTCGAACCCGGTCCTTCCGCCTGTGGTCCGCTCGTTTAATTTTTGCCGGCTGCGCGTTGGCAGCGATCGCAAATACACTAAAAATTGAACTAAAACATAAAAATAACAATTATACTTTATTTATAAAGCCATTTAAAAAAACACAGCTGCAACAAAGTGCTGTACACATGAAATTAAGAACATATAAACAAAAGATGAGATGAAATCATGAAAAACAACAGTCATGTGTTTAATACAGAAGTGGGTTGAGCCTAACCAGGGGTTGCTAGGTGAGGGGCTGGACTCAGGTTTGATCTGATTGGCTGGCGGCTTGTGACGTCAATAAATGCAGGAAGTGTGAATCCTGGTGTATTTATCAAAAATAAATAAATCTACTTAGAGTAAATAAACCACTGGGTGCATTTTTTTGGCACAAGGACTGTTTTTTATGAAGTAAATACCCAAAGTTTAGTAAAAAAAACATTAAAAAGTGAATTTTGCATGTGTGGTCCCCTTTAACGGAGAATTGAAAAAGACTTCTGGACAGAAGTCGAAACGTTTTCTGCAACAAATTAAGTCCAGTTGATTCTGTATTGAACGCCTTTTTTGATTTTATCATGTCCTGGACGACTGAAGCCCCTTTCATAAATCAAACCCGCGCTATTCCCGCACAGACCAGTCCGGATATAACCCTCCCCAGGTCATTCATAAGACAACAGTTGAAGGCGGGCATGTCCCGCTCAAAGAAACGTGTTCATATGATAAGCTGCAGCGCGGCTTCAAAGAGGCGTGGAGCTGAGCAGAACTGAACCGCAACGTATTTTTTGTGGGACAGATGTGTACAAGTTGTCGTGTCGTGTTATTTTAAATATTTCCTCAGTAATAAATAAATGGGACAGCTGGCTGCGCGCGCACACACACACACACACACACACACTCAGCGCGCTGCGCCGCTGCTAGAGGGGGAAAAACAGCGAAACTAGCTTACAGTCGTGTCGTGTTATTTTAAATATTTCCTCAGCAATAAATAAATGGACGCGCGCGCGCACACACACACACACACACACACAAACGTGTTCACGAGACCCCAAATAGAACCTATTCAAACTCACACGCACACACACTCAGCGCGCTGCGCCGCTGCTAGAGGGGGAAAAACAGCGAAACTAGCTTACAGTCGTGTCGTGTTATTTTAAATATTTCCTCAGCAATAAATAAATGGACGCGCGCGCGCGCACACACACACACACACAAACGTGTTCACGAGACCCCAAATAGAACCTATTCAAACTCACACGCACACACACTCAGCGCGCTGCGCCGCTGCTAGAGGGGGAAAAACAGCGAAACTAGTTTATACAGTGGTTTCGTGTCATTTTTAATATAAATCTGCCTGTTGACTGCGGTCGCACACTGATGGCATCTGTATTCTGAGCGCGGATCGCGCGTCTTGCATTCCGAAGTGGGTCTGCGTGGCTCAGATCCGGGGCTGACACTATGAACCGTGGCGGGTCAGAGGGGGATCAAAGGCGAGTCAATTTAATCCGCCAAACCGCGTTTGCGTGTTTTCTGAATGCTCGTTGGCGGCTTGAACACGCATAAAAGCCGGACCGACCTGTCTTTTGATAGGGGCTTGAGAATCTTCACCAGCATACTCTTTAGCTGTTTTTTTACAAAATTTATTTTAAATTATTATTATTATTATTATTATTATTATTATTATTATTATTATTATTATTATTATTATTATTATTATTATTACAGTATTTATTTTTTAGCTCATTTCGGCTTATTCCACTTTCTACTGGTAGTTTAAGCTTCTTTCTGCCTTTTCGGCAACTTTTCAGCTTTTTTTTACAAATTTAATTTTTTTTATTTATTTTTTGCTCATTTCTGCTTATTTAATCCTAATACAGCAAACAATTGTTATTTCTGCTTTCTGCTAACTTTTGCTTGTTTTTTTTTCAGCTACATTTCAGCTGTTTTCAGCAAGTTCGTCTGCAATAAGAATTCACACTGCATTTTCACATGAAATGCAATTGATCTAGTTCTCTTCACTTTTATTTTTTATGTTCATAGCTTTGATGATGCTCACATGACTTTAACATGTGATGAGCCACACAAATGGTCATCTCACTGGTGTTGTTGCATGAAGGGGCTGACGAATGGAAAACAACTTAGGACTGATCCTCTGGGTTCTTTTATTCCCTGATGAGTTGCTGGCAACTGATGATCAATAAAAGCTCTACAAGTGATTCAACCTGCCAGTTCACCCTGGTTTTATCATAGGCTTCATCGTGGCATGCTCAGATGATGGTGGACCAGAAAACATGGACTTGATGTGGAAACATCCAAGGATTTAGTTTCTACAGTCACTACTTCTTTGTTTTGACCCCAGGTCATTTTTCTTCTGGTTTTGCCGTTATTGAGGGAGTTAGTGCTGCCATGCTCGATTTCACCCACCGGCCCATCGCCACAGCTCAGAACTCTTCTTTATGGCCCAGCTTCACCGGTGTGCTGGTGAACTGGCTGTTGGGCCTGTAGAAGAAAGGGCCTGCTGTGTAAGGCAGGAGGGGAGGGCTCGGAGGAGATGGAGCCGAGGGGAGGAGAGAAAGGAGCAACCTGGGTGTTCCATGATAGAGAACCTCTTGACTGTTCTTTCTAATTCCCCTCAGCGCAGAACAGCAAAGGGGAAGAGAGAAAAGGAGGAGGAGAGTGAGGAGGATGATGAAGGTGAAAGAATCGTGTTTTCACACTAAAGCAGACCAGCGGGTGAAGGAGCGGGGACAAGGTTTCATCTTAGATGTAAATGATGCAGAAGCTGTAGTGGGATTTTATGGACTACATTTAGTTTATATCAATTTGCATTTTGATCAAATTTACCTGGAAGTTTTTCTGCTTCTCGTAAGTGATACGTTAGGAGAAGTGGTAGTTTTCTAAAACAAAGGTCTGAAACCAGATGAGTCAACATGAAATAAATGCAGGATTTTAAGAAATCCACAAGATTTCACTGGATTATTTAAAGTCGGGCCTCATTTAACTTCCTAAAATTCTGTAGAAACATTTATTTATTTATTTATTGAAATTTTATTAATTTCATTTCATTAAAACCATAACAACTCAAAAAAAAAAAATGTAACAGTCTTATCAAAAAGACTAGAGAAGATAACTCCTGTTATTATACATCCAGACCAAACCGGATTCATAAAAGGAAGACACTCGAACACAAACACTCGCAGATTATATAATGTAATAGAGTATTCGTATTTTAAAAATATTGAAACAGCTATTTTTTCTTTAGATGCTGAAAAAGCATTCGATAGAGTAAATTGGAATTTCTTATTTGCTACCTTAAATAAATTTGGTTTTGGGAATTACTTCATTAACTGGTTAAAAATATTATATAGTTCACCAACAGCGTGCGTCAGGACAAATAATCAATTATCTTCAAGCTTCTGTTTACAGAGGGGCACCAGGCAAGGTTGCCCACTTTCACCAGCATTATTTGCTATTTTTATTGAACCTTTAGCAGCAGCAATAAGGCAAAGTGCTGATATTAAAGGCATAAAGGGTAGAAACATAGAACATAAAATTAGTCTTTATGCTGACGATGTTTTGCTTTTTCTTGAGAACTCAGGAAACTCA
>JBBPBX010063152.1:0-20615 GCA_038048925.1 Garcialebias charrua
TATACAGATTATTTGTACAAAAATGTGTCAAACTATCATTTATGACTACGCCTACAAACGCAATACAATAAATAAATAAATTAAGTATTTTATTCTGAAATGTAATACATCACTTCCTGTTGCTCAAACCATGTCCTGTCGCTCATTTACGAGAGAAGATCAAGGCAGCAGTCTCTACTGTTGTTCTCCTTCTCCCACCGAATGAATTGTTTTGTTCTGACTTACTTATCACTTGATTTATCGCGCGATCTCGCAATTCCCGCGCATGTGTCTCGGAGCGGCGCATCCAGGCGGACCTGAGCGGAGCGGAGGTAATGGAAATTGGACTCGCTCAGCTGCGACCTGCGGAGCGGGGCGGAGCCGGACCGGCTGTAGTGTATTTTTGGCGTTAAGATTATCAGCACAGCTGGTGCCTTTTTACTTGTTATTCCTGAAAAGAGAATGTAGTGATGTTTGTCTGGATAAATGGCATCACATAACACATACATAATTGCACTGTCTATAGCAGGGGCCCCCAATTCCAGTCCTGCAACTTGTACATGTGTCCCTGGTCCAACACGTCTGAATAAATGACTGAAGTACCTACTCAGTATGCGGTCAAGTTTCCAAAAGCCCTGCTAATGACCTGAATATTTGTCTCAGGTGTGTTGAAGCAGGCACATCTAAAAGAGGACTGGAATTGAGGTCCCCTGGTCTATAGGTTTCATGTGGTCTCCATTACAGTGTAGAATTCATTGGTTCAAACTTAAATGCTCACAGCCCGTTTTAGATGCATGATTTATTTTGGTAATATTGGAATTTGTTAAAGGTGCAGTCTGTGGGAGTGGTGGCGCAGAGGTTAAGAAGGTGCGCTTGTGATCGGAAGATCGCCGGTTCAAGCCCTGGTACCGACAACATCAAAGATGTGGGGGGGATAAGTGAAGCGGTCACACTTGTCTCCACCCTCATCTGCCCCACTCTGGGCCCTTGAGCAAGGCCCTTAACCCACACCATCTGCTCCCCCGGGAACCCTAGAT
This sequence comes from Garcialebias charrua, assembly GCA_038048925.1. Taxonomy (NCBI): domain Eukaryota; kingdom Metazoa; phylum Chordata; class Actinopteri; order Cyprinodontiformes; family Rivulidae; genus Garcialebias; species Garcialebias charrua. Next base: position 1,017 of record JBBPBX010063152.1, read on the forward strand.
ATCAGCTCTCTGCTCCACACAGAGGGCTGTGGTTGTGTCAGGAAGGGCATCCGGCGTAAAAACTGCCAAATCTTCGTGCGACCAGTTCGCTGTGGCGACCCCTAACGCAGGGAAAAAAGCCGAAAGAAGAAGAAAGAAAAAGAAAAAAAAAAAAAGTTAAAGGTGCAGTCTGTAACTTTTCTAAAAATATATTTTTAACATATTTCTTCACTCTGTCACTATCTCCTGACAGACTGATGTTAGACAGGTAATCTCTGAAAAAAACTATGGTCGTCTGGCTTCTCCAGATGTTACTAAAAGCATTTCTAAATTCCCACAGTGACCCGCCATTAACCAGCCAATAAAAACAGTTTTTAACCAGCCAATAAAAACAGTTTTTAACCAGCCAATAAAAACAGTTTTTAACCAGCCAATAAAAACAGAGCTTCTCACTTCTTACGCCCCTAACCCACGCCCCCGCCTGTCCCAGCCCGCAGCGGCCACGCACATTCTCGTTTCAAGGATTGCAAAGCGATGCAAAACTGTTTTGTATGACACAAATATATTAATTTCCCCTTCTTCATCCCTGATCTGGATTTTTTTTTTGCCAAAGGTCAAGTGATCGCTTCCACCTCGCTGACTCCATGACTGAAAACATGAGGAAATGAATTAATTTGTCACGAGCGAATTCAACTTGGGTCCTACGTCCTCTGCAGATTTCCTGGTGTTCTGGACCAGCGCTCCATGTTTTTATTTTATTTTTTAGAACGTTTTATTAACATATAAACACAGAAGATCACAGCAGCTCCGACAGGACATGCAGTTCAGCGAGAGTGCTTTCCCTGTGAAAATGTTTTGAAGTCCTGCGTTCTACAGAAAATTACAGACTGCACCTTTAAGTATGTACTCTGCAAACTTTGTAATTGTCGTTGTACCCCCCCCCCCTTCCTCTTTGTACCACAGGATTTTTTTTTCAATCTTCAAGAATTCCTTCTGGGACAGCTGGACTGAAGACTGGAAACGGAACATATTGGAGTCACAAACACATTGTCACAATGCAACTTCATAGCATTTTTGTTGTTCTGCTACAGCTGTGCTTTCTACCTTTATTTACATTTGGAGTCAGTAAAGTTGAAGTTACACAATTTTTTTGGGAATGCTCTACAATGTATAGAACACATTGTAAGGGAAAGAACATGACACAAATAGCCAGGATAGGCTTTAGAGAACTTGCTGGTCACACTCAGACTTTATCTGCAACCCTATCAGTGCCAGTTTATAATGTTATTTTTAATTTCATTCAGCTGCATTGTATCTATGACTCTTTAAATGATGATCATCTTTTTTGGCTTCATTTTGTATGTATGCCAAGAATTGAAAAAGCCACATTTGAGTTTCAAAACCAGTGGAATAACGATGGCGTCTCCACACAGAACGGACGGATGCCCCTTTACTTGTGACATGCAGGTGTCAAACAGTATGGCACAACAAAATACAGCTGTAGATTCTATTTTTGAACTAGAAAGTTTTGGAGTAGATAGCAATGGGCCTTTACCTTTGATGCAATCATCTGTGAGGCTCCATTCTCTTGGTTGTTCCTCTTCTTTGTTGCATTTATGGTTGATTTTTATCTTGATTTTATTTTTCATTGTAGCACTTTGAGATCTGTTTGATGTAAAGTGCGTTATAAATAAAAGTTATTATTATTATTATTATTACCTGGTATTCAGACCAGTAATAATGTTGTTATTCCAGATATTGCTGTAAACAAATGACACAGCAGTTAATTTAATGCGGCACATCTAAAAAAGCTAAGTCTGGTCCTCTGGACATTCAAAAAATTAAACAAAAAGCAAAAAAATTGTAGAAACGTTTCGTCTGACAGACTTCCTCAGTCTGAGCTGCTGTATTCAGCTCAGTCTTATAATATATTTTAAGTACAGTGGTATATGAATATATTTAAATATATTTTTATATTTTAATTTTATATAAGACTGAGCTGAATACAGCAGCTCAGACTGAGGAAGTCTGTCAGACGAAACGTTTCTACAATTTTTTTGCTTTTTGTTTAATTTTTTGAATGTCTAGAGGACCAGACTTAGCTTTTTAGATTTTTCTACCTGTATTATTGAGCATGCATCAGGTTAATGCGGCACACTTTGTCCTCTGCAGAATTATGGAAATTGTGGGATTAATTCATTCTGCTCTGTAGTAACCTTTGTTGAACAACATGCAGGTAGTCCCCGACTTACGAGCGAGTTCCGTACAAGCGAGGTGCTCGTAAGATGAAAATTCGTAAGTTGGAACACGAAGCACATGTTCTCGTAAGTCCGGAATTTCGCTCGTAAGTTGGAACGGTTTTGCTAGCGCAACTACAAACACTCGTTTTTCATCGAAAAACTGCTTATGAGTGCATAAAAATGATCGGAAACGTGTGTCCACATGTTTAGCTAACGAACTGTGGTGAAAAAACACAGAAAAACTCGGTATTTTTTGCGTTTTTTCCAAAAATTCGCCAGCTCGTAAGTCCGGAACCTCGTATGTAAGAGCGCTCGTAAATCGGGGACTACCTATTCCCTATCTTAATAACTTAGTTTTAATTTTAAAAACATTTGTGCTTAAATTGAAGGGAATGTATAAAACGTTTAATAATTACATTTTGAGTTAAAGGTACTTGGTGACAATCTATTTAGAGTATTAAAGTAAAATGTGTTTTTTCTTATTTTGTCTGTATGTAAAGCTTAAATAAACAGTACTGACAATGCATTACTTTAAACTGTCTGTATTCACATTCTGGAAGGAATACAACATGAAAAGTACAAATTCTCATAAGAAAAAAAGAACATTTGCTGTACTAACTATATATAACCACAATAATCAGGCCACCAACAGCTTGAACTGGAGCACTACAAATAAACATCCAACAAGTTTGGTATGGTAAATTAAACAGTGTAATGTGAAACCTTTCAAAATTACAGCATAAAACAAAAGGCTGGCATTAAAAAAAAACTTTACTGGTTTCTTTTAAGTTCCAACATGACAAGCCAGACTGAATATAAATACCAAATAAGGTGGTTGAAAAACAAAGATTTGTGAGAAAAAAAAATTATGCAAAAGGTACAATTATTAAAATTACAACAATGAAACTAAAGAGGATTGGGGCCACCAAGCAGATAATTCCCCCAGTTGTGACTTATCTTATATTTCTGAGAAAAAAGGTAATTTAAACTCAGAAATGTGAGATGTATTCAGAGAGAAAAGTCAGATTTTGCTTCTTCTCTCGAGGCCCTAATCTACTTCTGTAGAAACTGGATTAAAGTGAGGTAATTGGGCAAAAACCATTGGGCGCAACTGGTAGAGCTGCTGCCTCTCAGCAAGAAGGTCCAAGGTTCACATCCCGGCCGGTCCGGGGGCCTTTCTAGGTGGAGTTTGCATGTTCTCTCCGTGCATGCGTGGGTTTTCTCCGGATGCTCCGGTTTCCTCCCACAGTCCAAAAACATGCATGTTAGGTTGATTGGTAACTCTAAATTGACCCTAGGTGTGAGTGAGACAGGTCCCTCTTGTAAATGAGTCCTCGTGGCTCAACGAGGATAGCCTGTATAAATAAAGGTTGAATGAAAGTATAACTTAAAGTAGCTCAATACTTTTTAATGGTTCCACTTTAAACTGAGGTTCCCCTTATACAGGTAAAAGTAAATAGCTTATAAAGGTATTAAACATCTGTAAACAATTTATAAATCTTTGGGCGGCCGTGGCGTAGTGGTAAGGGCAGTCGTCTCCCGATCGGAAAGTTGGCGGTTCGACTCCCGGGACCCGCACCATGTGTCGTTGTGTCCTTGGGCAAGACACTTAACCCCGAGTTGCTCCCGGTAGGACTGGAAAGCACCTTGCATGGTAGTCTGCCGCCACCGGTTTATGAATGTGTGTAGCATTCAATATATTCATTCATTCATTCAACCTTTATTTAGTCAGGTAAATCTTTTGAACCTCATGGGCTCATTTGCGAAAGCGACCTGCTAAAACTAAAGAACAATGAACAGCAGTGATAGAATTTCAATAAACAAACAATAAACAACAGAAAACAAAAGAGAAAAAAAAATTTTTTTTTTTAAACAAAGTATCAAAAAACTAGCAAAACATTATAAGGTAGATGTATAAAATCAAAGACAGGAACAAATCTGCATTGGTTTTTGTCAGGATTCCAACAGATTCTGAAAACCATTTAGAGAAGTCAAGGTCGAGAGCTTCAGATCTTTTTGTAAGATATTCCATGAAGCAGGAGCGGAATAGGAGAAGGCACTTTTTAAATGTGTGAATATGTGTAGCACTTTGAGATTTTCAGTAATGAAAAGTGCGTTATAAATTGAATTATTATTATAAATCATTAATGACTGCTTGTTATGCATTACAGACAAAACTGACAATTTTCTTGCCAAATATATCCTAATTTCTATTTCTAGAGTTATATTAAACATTTCAGACTAAGTTACTACATTGTAAACACAATAAGCATTTGTAAAACTTATTTTAGGATCATTGCGCTTACAAAGTAGTAACTTAGTCTGAAATGTGTTAATATAACAATTAGATGAATATAGGTGAACAGATTTGGCTCACTATTGTAAAATAAAAAAAACTGGTAAATTTAGTCTCAATCACCTTTAAATAAAGCATAATAAGTAGTTAATGAGTTAGAAAGTGTTTATATAGGATTTAATAACATTTCTACAAACTATGTATTAGCAATCTATAAAGTGGTACTCTTTTCATGTTCAGCCATTCTCTGGTAATTGAGAAAGCTCATCGGATGATGAGCGAAACGTCTTCTGTTACAAATAAAGTCCAGTTGATCTTGTATTGAAAGCCTTTTTTGATTTATCATGTCCTGGACGACTGAGAATCTTCACCAGCATACCTGCACATTATTTTACAATGTAACAACTTTTGAACCAAAACACTTTGCTAAACAGGACCAGCCTTAGCAAGGTTTGCATAGTTTCTAAGCTTTATTTACACAACTATACACTTTAAGTGTATTTCATTCGAGCAGAAACCTCTCATGTTCTCCCAAATCCCTGTGTGTTCCCTAAAGCAAAGTCCATGTTTTCCTTAAACACCTCATACGATGTTAGGAGCGGGAGTTTCAAGCAGTTTATACAGGTGTTTGCCATGGGAAGCATTCATTTTGAGGAGCATTCTTCCTCATGTAGAAACTCGATGGTTGGTGGTGGAAAAAAGCCAACTGGTGGTATCTGCTCCAGTTACAAATACAAGGATGTTTTGAAGCTTGGATGATCCTTCCTCATCTGTGGAAAAAAGAGAGTACACTTAATTGTTGTCATTTTGGTACTATTTTGCCATACAGTTTATAGTTCTTCATACAAGTGTAGTTGTCAAAACTACACTTGTTACATCTTACAGTTGAAACCATAGGCGTACAGACTACACAAAAAGACCACAGGCCCTTTCTTCCTCACACATTCAAATTACAGATAACATGCTTCCCTTTTTATAATTACCAAAAGACAGCTATTTTATTTTTATCTTTTTTTTTCTCCACTTTTGTACACAGAAAAGCACACGTGGATGTATTTTTGGACTACTGAAAGTGCCCTGAAACTCTAATTCCTTAACGCGGGTGCATTTTACCGAAGAGGTGCAATTTTCGTCACAACACCTGTATAACTACGTCAACAAAACGTATACAGTATTTTATTCTGAAACGGAAAAACCAAAGAACGAACCGTACACGGATTCCTGAGATATGGTTAATAAAATGCACACTATATATTCAGAAAACAAACTCTTTACTGTGTAGAAGTAGTTTACCTTGATTTCCAGGTGACACTGTTGAACTTCGGCTAGCAGCTAGCCGCTAGCTGCTCCAGCACACGAGAGAACTCTGTATCAACAGAATCGCTGCGGGCGCTCACAGGAGCTCTTTCGTTTAAGACGCACGTCCCACTACTTGTTGCATCCGTTGGTGACAAAATACTATTTAAAATGTTGTCAGAATCTTCTCTGGAGCTCATGGTGTTTGGCTGTAACTTCCTGCTGCTGCTGCCGCCAGGGTTGCCAGATCTCTCCAGACCGAAAGAAGCGATCAGCTCAGTCTGCCGCCTCAGCTCTCACGCATGCGCGATTAGATCTTGAAATTATGCCCCGCCTCTTCCGGGACAAAATGCACTCACACACACACACACGTCCTTCTTCTCATACATACTAGTATGTTCTCTCGCACACACACACATGCGCGCACACACACACACACGACCAAAGAGAGACAAAAAACGTGTATGTGACCTAATACTATAGTGAATGAGAGGCAATACATGTGTGTGTGTGAGAGGCAATAAGCAGAAAATGTGTGTGTATGTGCAGTAATACTATAGTGAATGAGAGACAATACATGTGTGTGTGAGAGAATAATACTATACTGCATGAGAGGCAAGCAGAAAATGTGTGTGTATGTGCAGTAATACTATAGTGAATGAGAGGCAATACATGTGTGTTTGAGAGGCAATAAGCAGAAAATGTGTGTGTATGTGCAGTAATACTATAGTGAATGAGAGACAATACATGTGTGTGTGAGAGAATAATACTATACTGCATGAGAGGCAATAAGCAGAAAATGTGTGTGTATGTGCAGTAATACTATAGTGAATGAGAGACAATACATGTGTGTGTGAGAGAATAATACTATACTGCATGAGAGGCAATAAGCAGAAAATGTGTGTGTATGTGCAGTAATACTATAGTGAATGAGAGACAATACATGTGTGTGTGAGAGAATAATACTATACTGCATGAGAGGCAATAAGCAGAAAATGTGTGTGTATGTGCAGTAATACTATAGTGAATGAGAGACAATACATGTGTGTGTGAGAGAATAATACTATACTGCATGAGAGGCAAGCAGAAAATGTGTGTGTATGTGCAGTAATACTATAGTGAATGAGAGACAATACATGTGTGTGTGTGAGAATAACACTATACTGCATGAGAGGCAAGCAGAAAATGTGTGTGTATGTGCAGTAATACTATAGTGAATGAGAGGCAATAGATGTGTGTATGTGCAGTAATACTATAGTGAATGAGAGGCAATAGATGTGTGTGTGAGAGAGGAAAATAGTTTAAGTCCTACACGGCCCCTCATACTGATCTGTTTCTTGTTGCTGCGTTCATCTGTGACCATCTGCTCATGTTCGTGCTGCTGTTTATAATGATGTTTTTCTACTACATTAGGGCTTAGTGTATTACTAGCTGATGTCTCTCTTAGTTAATCCTAGATGTTATTATTGTTTTTCTCTTGCATTTGTTGTTGGATGTAACTGGGACCCTGTGTACATAATCTCGTTTTCAACACATGTACTACATGCGGTGCAAATGACAATAAATTCTCTCTGACTCTGACTCTGACCTCAGGACGGAGGTTGAGGAGCATCAAATGTAGAACCACTAGACTGAGGAACAGCTTCTACCCTGAGGCTGTTAGACTCATGAATAAATAAATAATAAGAATAAACACTGCAAAATATCACATCATGCTGATGCTGATCTGTTTTCTTGTTGCTGTGTTCATCTGTGACCATCTGCTCATAAAGACTCATGTTCGTGCTGCTGTTTATAATGATGTTTTTCCACTACATTAGGGCTTAGTGTATTACTAGTTGATGTTTCTCTTAGTTAATTCTAGATGTTATTACTGTTTTTCTCTTGCATTTGTTGTTGGATGTAACTGGGACCCCGTGTACATAATCTCGTTTTCATCACATGTACCACATGCGGTGCAAATGACAATAAAGACTCTCTGACTCTGACTATTGGACCTCACATCCGCTTTCGACACCATTGACCATGAGATCCTCATTGCTAGGTTGGAGCAGTGGGTGGGCATCTCAGGATCAGCCCTAAACTGGTTCAGATCCTACCTCTCTGACAGGTCTTTTTGTGTGTCCATCAATGATTTTACTTCTGCAGTGGCGGCTCTTAAATGGGGGGTTCCGCAGGGGTCCATCCTGGGTCCTCTCTTGTTCTCCTTATACCTGCTGCCACTCGGTGCTATTTTCCGGAAACACAATATACCTTTCCACTTCTACGCTGATGACTGTCAAATCTACTTCCCCCTAAGACAAAATGGTACAGGCTCTATTCAACCTCTGCTCGACTGCCTGGCTGACATCAGGGACTGGATGGCTTTAAATTTCTTAAGCTTCAATGATAAGAAGTCTGAAGCCATATTGTTCCTTCCCAATGACACAACCTCAAACCACTGCATTGACCTGTCTGCTCTACCCCTGTCCGAAAAACAAAAAGTCAAAAATCTGGGAGTGATAATGGATCCTTCCATGAAACTCAACAGTCATGTAAACATGATCGTCAAATCCTGTTTTTTCCAGCTGAGGCGTCTGTCTAAGCTGAAGCCCATATTATCCAAAAAGCACCTGGAGACAGTGATTCACGCATTCATTACATCTAGGCTTGATTACTGCAATTCACTTCTGTTTGGCGTCAGTCAAGCCACCATTGCACGATTACAACTGGTTCAGAACGCAGCTGCCCGATTTTTAACCAGCACACGCAAAAGAGAGCACATTACACCAGTCTTGGCCTCCCTTCACTGGCTACCGGTTCATCTTCGAATCCAATTCAAAATTCTCATGTATGTCTACAAATCGCTGAACAGTCTCGCCCCCGCCTATCTCTCGGATCTGATACACCCATATGTCCCTCCACGTGCTTTGAGGTCAGAGGATCAGGTACTCTTAATAGTTCCAGAAACTCGCCTTAAGCGCAGGGGTGACAGGGCGTTCTCTGTAGCAGGCCCAAGACTCTGGAACGAGTTACCGCTGCTCATCAAACAGGCCCCCTCCCTCTCGGTTTTCAAATCCCGGTTAAAAACTCACTACTACTCCATTGCTTTCAATGCCAGCTGATTTGTATTGGATCGTTTGATTTATGATCTGCAATGTTTTTATGTTTTTCGTGTTGTACTTCATTGTCTGTGTTGCCTGTTGCGTGTTTGTTTGTCCAGCACTTTGGTGTGGACTTGTTCCTGTTTAAAGTGCTTTATAAATAAAATGGTATGGTATGGTATGGTAATTCGGATGAGAGCGAAACATCTTCTGTTACAAATAAAGTCCAGTTGATCTTGAATTGAACGCCTTTTTGATTTATCATGTCCTGGACGACTGAGAATCTTCACCAGCATATTCCTCTTAAGGTGTTTACTGGGGGGAAAGTTGCCAAGTCCGCTTATTACAAGCAACTTTGGGCGTGTTATTTTCTGCCGGCGCTTATAAATTTGGTGAGTCGCTTGTTTTGGATGTAAAGTCTCGTATTTGGGCTTGTTATCCTTTGTTCTTTATTCTTTGTCTAGAGTGACAAGACCACGATAAAATGAGCTCCAATAAGTGGGGGAAATATGGGAAAAAATATAATAAAGAATTGGAGAAAGAGCGCACACTTAAAGGTCCACTGACATCATCTTTGAAATTTGCATAAAATGATACAAGATATAAATCTTGTATCATTCAACTATGTTTGTTTTTGCAAATGAAATGATAAATTAATGAAAATTCCTTTAAAAGTGAGTTTAAAATTAAAAACCGTGTTTCTTCACGGAAAATCCGACTACAGTACATGCAAATGCAACATCGGTGACGTTGCAAGGAGAACGTCTTTAGAATGCCCCTATTAAATATTCATAGCTGACAAGAATTAAAACGATGAAATTATCAATCTAAGTTAAGATTTGAGCAATTTGTCTTCAGTTTGGGAAGCAGGAAGTTAGATGAGCAGAAACAGCAGGTTCTAATTTAGGTCTGCACCCGTATGTATTTGAGTCTTACCTTTTCAGGAAACGAGGGAGCTCCGAGGTGGGGGCAGTTATTCCATTCTTGACAAATTTCTTACATCTTTTGGGAAAGTGAAAAGGCTCACTTGTTCACTGATGATATTAGAACACCCAATGCGACACAATGTACCGGCATTTTTCAAGTTATACAAAAAAAAAGGCGATCTGGCAGAGAATACGTTATGAGTTATTCTAGCACGCAGACTGAAGGTCCTCCTTCCTACGTCACAGATGTTGCATTCGTGTGTAGTCGGATTTTCCATGAAGAAACACAGTTTTTAATTTTAAACTCAGTTTGAAGGGAATTTTCATTAATTTATTATTTTGTCTGCAAAACGAACATAGTTGAATGATACAAGATATATATCTTGTATCATTTTATGCAAATTTCAAAGATGATGTCAGTGGACCTTTAAAGCATGATTCAGGATAGAGATTAAAGAACGTTTTTTATTGACTTAGCTTACTATGAGTTTGCTGTTTAATTTTTATTTTATTTTTTAATTTGTACGCATCCTTTATGATGGTCTGTTGTTGTCGTTGTCTATTGTTGTCATCTTCGTTTAAAATTCAGGTCTCTAAATGACTCCCAGAGGCTTAATGGGATTAATTTGTATTAATATGCAAAATGTATTTTTATTTTTTAGAGTGGATATGTTCTTCAAAGTGTTTAGCATAACTTTGCTGTTTATATGTAATGCCATAATAAATGTATATACTGTTTAAAAAAGGCCTTTGTTTTACACAATGGGGTGGGTTGCCAGTTGGACTTGTTTTGGGCTTGTTTTCATGGGGCTGGCCGCTTGTTTCTGTCGCGAGATCTGGCATTACTGGTGCTGGACTCTGACTGATGAAGCCCGGATGGAGGGTGAAACTTTCTATGAAAAATAAACTGTCCAGATGACCCGACTGAGAATTATTGGATTTGGTATCTGGATGATTGAGCATGAATTTTCTTACACACACACACAGAGCTAAGAATCATCAACGAAACATCCTTCATACCACTTGGTGGCGGTATAGAACACCTTCAGTTGTTTGCCGACCACCCAAAAAAAAAAAACAACGAAGAAGAAAAAGCAGGAAAAAGAAGCAGGAAGAATATTCAAGTTAAAATAGGATCATATTTATCACAGCAATATAAAATAGAAAATGGAACCCCTCAAGGAAGTGTGATAAGCCCTACACTATTTTCAGTTATGATTAATGACATTTTCAAAGACATATCTGTCACTTCCACCTCTTCTTTACAGCATTAATGAATTCGTTGTACTGCTAGTGTGTAGTCAGTTTTAATGGAAATCTTCTTATTACACTTCACTTTCGTTGTCACTGACACCAACACTACCGTCGAACTAAAAATACAACATAAACTTAAGTGAGACGGTGTCATGAATACAATCTTGACATAAAAATGATATAACATATAAATACCTCGCTGGCTGACCCTTCCTTTTGAGGTAGAAATGAGAGTAATAAAGAACTTCTTAAACTTAAATTACTTTTGTACAGCTACTTGCTAATATCATGTCTTCATAGCAGTACGGTACAACTTCTTTCTTTGGTTGCCTAGCAACATGCTGGAAAGCACTTCCTACTTTTGCCTTTCAAAATAAGAGTCATAACAAAAGAATGTGCATAATACAAAATAAGACATGTAAACTAAAACTATGGCAGTAAAACTCCCACCAAATCACTAACCTATTGTGATTTCACTTCAAACATATAACATTACAATAAAATATACAGTATTTACATTTTAGCATTTACTCTGCTTCTAGTAACAACACAGTTTTATGAACTGGTCTATCAAGATACACTGGCTTGACAGTCCTTTTTCCATCCTTATCCAAGGTTGAGTCACTCATCAACAGCTTCACCTTCCTGATTCTTCCATCTTTGCATTCCTTTAGTTTCTTTGATATATTTGTCTCTTTGACAAATTTTGAAGATCTAGAAGCCAGGATTTCCACTCTCTGTAGAGCTGATCCGAAAGAGGCTCGTCCCATCCGACATTCTCCTGATATAACTGTTGCAGGATTTGTTTTCCTTTTAGGATGAAGGGTGCCACAAATCCCAGTGGATCATACACTGATGCCACTGTCCACAGGATTCCTCTTCTTGTCATTGGGTGTTTTTTGACAGTTATTCTGAATTGAAACTCATCAGAAGAAATACTCCACTGAACACCAAGTGCTCTTTCCATCAGTGGCTCTCCAAGTGTTAGATCCAAATCTTTAATACTGTCAGCACACTCTCTGGGGAGCGACTTTAACACATTGTCACTGTTTGATACGAACTTGTGTAATCTTAATTTTCCTGTGTTACACAATTGTCTTGTTTCCTTGACTAGTTTTATTGCTTCTGTGTCTGATGTAACACTTACAAGTCCATCATCTACATAAAAGTTTCTTTGAATGAACTTCACTGTGGTTGGAGAGAACTTTTTGGCGCAACCAGGTGAAGAAGCTGCACCAAACAGGTGAACCTTCATGCGAAAGACTGAGGGGGGAACACTTAGATCCCCATGCTCCCACCATAGAAAGCGTAAATAATCCTGGTCTTGAGGTGTTACATGGAACTGGTGAAACATGCGCTCCACGTCACACATTACAGCCACTGAGCCCTTCCTGAACCTACAGAGTACTCCCACCAAAGCGTTTGTTAGGTCAGGCCCTGTAAGCAGGTGTTCATTTAGCGAAGTGTCTTGATATTGTGCAGAGCAGTCAAAGACTACACGGATCTTGCCGGGCTTTTGAGGGTGGTATACCCCATGGTGGGGAATATACCAGGCAGGGGTATTACAAAGTTCCTTCTCTGTTACTTTCTCTGCGTCATCGCGTGCAACAATGTCCTCCATGAACTTTGCATAGTCTGAGTAGTACTTTTGATCCCTTATGAATCTGCGTTTGAGACTGCTTAAGCGTTGCATAGCACTTGACATGTTATTGGGAAGATTTGGTCTGTCACCTTTGAAAGGCAGGGGCATTTCATAATGTCCATCTTGCTTTTGTGTAATTCCTTCTTGTAACTTTCTTATGAAGCAGACATCTTCTTGTGAAATGCTCGTCTCTTCCACTGCTCTCTCTATAAAATCTGATTCAAGTGCTTTGATTACATCTGGACCTGTTACTTCTTTTATTTGTGTCTTGCAGATATAATGAACTTTATTCTTTAGCTTTGTGGTTGGCTCAGTCTCTGGTATTACTTGCTTTACAGTGATGCGATGACTTACTCCAATTACATCGCTGCCTGCGTCACTTGAGTCACAGTAACTTATGATGCTCCAGCCCAAATCTGTTTTCTGGGCATAAGGCTGGCTTCCTTCACCACATATGACTTCTCTGGGCATTAAGGCTTGTGTGCAGTTGTAGCCTAGTAGGAGTCCTATCTCACAGTCCAATGGTGGAGCAATGTGTCCAGTGAGATGCTCCAAATGTGGCCATGACCTTGCCGTGTCTGGAGTAGGAATATGGCTACGATTGGCAGGTATAAAATCACGTGTGTAGGCAACTGGCACAGTGAGTTTCTTTTCGGAAAACAATCCTCTTATTTGCAAAGCTTCAAGTTTTGTACATGGTACAGTTGTTTTCTTGGATGACATTGTAGACAATTTGAGCTTAACTTGGGTTTTGGCTGTGTCCAGATTGTTCGCTACTTCATCCAGAATAAAGGACGAATCACTCTGTGTGTCCAGTAGAGCGTAGGTAAGTATTTCTTTGCTTGGCTCATTTTGTGTGGATACATAGACAGGTACTATTGCAGACGTCTGTGTGTTTCTACTTTCATGAGTCACTCTGTTAGACGTACTTTCGTTAACTGTGTCTTGTGACTGTGTTACCTGTTGCTGAGTTTCCTTCCGTTCAGCTACTTCTTGTTCTTTAGGTTGTTCTTTCTTTGTCTCGTGTTTTTGTCTTTCTTCATGCAGACATGTGGGATGTTGTCTTGAGCACGTGTTGCATGTCATCCGATTGGTACAGTTCTTGGAGAAGTGACCACTATTTAGACAGCCAAAACATAGTTTTTCACCTTGAATGAACTTGACTCTCTCAGTAACTGGTTTCTCAGTGAACTTACGACATTTGTGTAAGCTGTGTCCTGCTCTTTTACAATACACACAAGAGATCATGCTTCTTTCTGTAGAGTTAGTTGTAAATATTTTCGCTGTATCTTGCTTCTTATGAATGAGTGTAAGTTGAGGTTTTGTCTTTGGTTTGTCAAAGTCACTTTGTCTTATAGCTTCAAATGATGTAATGGGATTACATGCAATACTTGCCTCCATTGAAAGGAATGTTACAAAGTAACTGAAACGTGGGAACTGTTTGTGCTCCAGCTGGTACACTGTAGCCTTCCGGTTCCATCTGTTGCTTAACCAGTCTGGCAGTTTAGCAGCAAGTCTTTGATTCTCTATTCCATCATTGAGGATGTTCAGATTATCATTGGTAGACATTGCAGATTGGCAGCTTTGTAAGAAATCCACAAACTTTCTTAATTCTGCACTGTCTTTACCTTGGAGCTTTGGCCATGTATGCAGCTTGTCCCTGAAGGCCTTAGCAATGACAAAAGGCTCTCCATAACGTTCATTGAGCATATTCCATGCTGCCATATAAGAGTCTTCAGAGCCAATCATAAAATAGCCATCTAAGGCTTCTTTAACACATCCACCTACATACTTCTGTAGGAAAAATATCTTTTCTGCTGTGGGAATGTTCTTTCTCTCTATTAGAGTCTCAAAAGATGCTCTCCAATGTTTAAACTTAAGTGGATCCCCACAAAATACTGAGGGCTCTGGAATCGGTAGCCTATTAGCTGACATGGCTTCTGCTAAAACCTTTACAAGCTCACCTGTGCTCTCGTGAATGACATTTAGCTGTTGTGGTGGTTGTGTGGGTTGATTAGCAGTGTCTTTGAACTCAGTTACCTGTATGTTTGCAGGATTCGGACTGATGCTTTCTTGCTTCACTGAAAAGTAGTCTTCTTCATAAACTTGTAATTTTGCCTTTGCTGCATTGAGTTTTTTCAGAATTTCCAGTCTTTCAATTTCCTTTTTTAAGTCCTCGGCTGACTTTCTCCTTGCAGCACTTTCCGCTTGTTGTCTCTTTATCACAGCCGCCTTCTCCTTTTCTCTTTTTAACTTGCGTTCAGTTTCCTCTCTTTCTTCTAGATGGCGTTGTGACATTGCAGCAGCTTCTTGTTCTGCGATTATGCGTTTGTTTTCTTCTTCTATGGTTTGCATTTTTCCTCTAAATTTCTCTTGTTCAGCCATTATCTTAAGCACGGCCTTTGTGGCTTCATACTCTGCCATAGCTTCTTGTCTTTTGGTGGAGGAGCCATTAGAAATAACTGTACTGGCCTTAAACGGATTATAAACTGAGACAGTATCTGAGCTAGAAGATGTAAATACAGAACTAGCATCAGGCCAAACAATCTCCTCCTTATTTATTCCCTCAACATAACATTGGATGTTTTGGAAAACTACCTTAGTCACTGATATGCCTTTGTCTAACTTGGAACGCACATCATGGGGTGGTCCATCTATTGCTCTGTATTGATCATAAATATCGTTAAGAGCATCTAGTTCTCTTTGCACAATGTCCATATGACCTTCAAGAATGTCAACTGGATCTCCTTTTATAACAGATTTTTTAGCAACCTTGATTAATGCCTTCCATCTGTCATAAGTACTTTCAAAATGACGTTGCAACCCCTGTAGTTTTTCTTTATGAAATTGTCTTCCTTTTCCTGTTAATATGCGAGATCTTTCACTTCTACGCAGCTCTTTTTGCCCAATTTGCACTAAATAGGTTTCATCTGCTTGCTGTGCTTTGGCAGCTTGTTCTGCACTGGCATCTTCTATTTCTGTGTCATTTGTTTCTGACATTTTGTTTTACTTGAGCTGTTATGGACTTTTACTTGGTGAAATGTCTTTTTAACTTGACTTAAATTATGAGCTTTGTTGCATTACTTCCCTTCTTGTTAACTTGTTGTGCTGCTGTTGTCAAGCTTCACACAGTTCCTTGTTGTTACTCCTTCCTTGTGTCACTTTCCAAACATGAACTTAAATGTCTGGCTTCTGGACGTCTTTATGAAGAAGCAGCAGTTGAACATGTGACCGTTAACATTTGCAGCCGTTGGTCTTTGGTGCAATGACGCAATGTCGCCACCAGAGGTCAGGGCATTCATGCAGCTCCGTTCCTTTTCTTTGTCATCAAGTTCGACTTTGTCATCGAGTTCGACTGTCACTTCCACCTCTTCTTTACAGCATTAATGAATTCGTTGTACTGCTAGTGTGTAGTCAGTTTTAATGGAAATCTTCTTATTACACTTCACTTTCGTTGTCACTGACACCAACACTACCGTCGAACTAAAAATACAACATAAACTTAAGTGAGACGGTGTCATGAATACAATCTTGACATAAAAATGATATAACATATAAATACCTCGCTGGCTGACCCTTCCTTTTGAGGTAGAAATGAGAGTAATAAAGAACTTCTTAAACTTAAATTACTTTTGTACAGCTACTTGCTAATATCATGTCTTCATAGCAGTACGGTACAACTTCTTTCTTTGGTTGCCTAGCAACATGCTGGAAAGCACTTCCTACTTTTGCCTTTCAAAATAAGAGTCATAACAAAAGAATGTGCATAATACAAAATAAGACATGTAAACTAAAACTATGGCAGTAAAAATATCTTTCAGTTATGGTAAATCCCTTTTTGCTGATGATGGAGCATTATGGAAAAGGGGGAGAAATGTGGAACATCTTATTTTAAAACTTCAGGAAGGGATAGATAAAGTAAGTGAGTGGGGAACAGAGTGGGGTTTCACATTTTCAGTTGAAAAGACAAAAGTCATGTTCTTCACAAATAGAAAGATTGGAGTTAAAAAGTTAAAATTATATGGAAGAGAGTTAGAAAGTGTTGATTATTTTCGGTTCTTGGGAGTAGTGTTTGATAAGAAATTAACTTGGAGAAATCACATAGAGCATATCATAGTGAAGAGTAAAAAGGTAATAAACATTATGAGGTGTTTAGCAGGGTTGACATGGGGTGCAAATTTTGAATCTCTTAAACATATTTATGTGTCATTAATCCGGTCAAGAATAGATTATGGGAGTGTGGTGTATGGATCAGCAGCTAAAACTCTATTAAGTAAATTAGATGTCATCCAAGCTAGAGCACTGAGAATTTGTTTAGGGGCAGTAAAATCAACTCCAGTATGTGCTCTACAAGTAGAAGCAGGAGAAATGCCATTATGCATTAGAAGACAACAGTTAATGGTTAATTATTGGATAAATTTGAAAGGACATAATGAAAATCATCCAGTTAAGAAAGTGTTAGAAAACTGTTGGGAAAGAGGAAAGGAGCCTAAACATAGTTTTGGGTGGATTGGGGATAGCAACGCAAGAAAATTTCAAGTACATAACAAAGAATTTTATCCAACTGTACTATGGCCTTTAAGACCTACATGGACATGGAAATACATTAATGTTGATAGTTCATTACGAAATATTAAGAAAAATACCACAGATATTTGCCAAGAATTTTATGATCGAGTAGAGAAAAAGTATAATGATTATTTGCAAATTTATACGGATGGTTCAAAAGATCCAATAACTGAAGCAACTAGTATAGCAGTAGTGATTCCGGAGTTGAAGATTAAGCTTTCGAAAAGAACATCTAATTTTCTAAGTATATATACAGTAGAATTGTGTGCTATTTTATTGGCTTTAGAATGGGTGGAGGATACTAGAATAAGTAAAATTATAGTTTGTAGTGATTCATTATCAGCACTGTTGAGCATTGCAAAGGGAAGCTCATGCAATCAACACATTTTGTATGAGATTCTTTTTGTTCATCAAAGACTATGTGAACAAAATAAAAATCTAGTAATTATGTGGACTCCTGCCCATGTGGGTATATTAGGCAACGAAAGGGCAGATAAGTTGGCTAAAGAAACTGTTAAAAAAGTAGACATTGATATGCCGATAAAGTTAACTAAATCTGAAGGAAAAAGTATAGTTTGGAACGAAAGCAAGAAATTATGGAAAATGAGATGGGATAATGAGACAAAAGGGAGACATTTATATAGGATACAGAATACAGTTGATGTTAATAGACTCAGAGGAATAAATAGGAGGGAGGAGATAATTATAAATAGAATAAGAACTGGGCATAGTTTATTGAATGACACTCTTTTTAAGATGGGGAAACATCTTACTGGTTTATGTGATTGGTGTAATGCCGCAGAAACAATAGAACATGTTTTTAATAATTGCAGGAAATATGTGGGTCATAGGAGAATATTGAGAATGGAAATTGGTCATAATAGGGAACTAAAGTTGGAAGAAGTCGCTGCTCAGCTGAATAGTGATGAAGGGAAAAGAAAGATATTTCGTTTTTAAAAAAACACTGGACTCAATATGAGAATTTGAGAAAATAAATTAATATATAAGCACCAAGAGATGGCAGTAGTGCAACAATGATGGATGCAAGCTGCCGTTAAAAACCAAAGAAGAAGAAGAAGAAGAAGAAGAAGCAGGAAGAAGAAGAAGCAGTTGTGCACGTGTTTCCGTCAAGTCGGTCGGGAGTTTACAGCCGCAGAAAACAGAAAAATTAACCATCTGGTCGTTTCCCAGCTGTTGTTCAACAGAAAGCATGAGGCCAGGTAAAACTACCTTTCAACTGGAACAGCTTGTGTGTTAGCTAGTACACCTGTGAAAAGATTAGCACGTGCTTCGACACGCGAAGTCTCGCGGCGTCGGTTGGTTAACTTTTACTAAAAACACTAACCCTGACGATCCAAATTAGTTTTGTTTACATGTTACCTAAATTAATTCATGTCCTAGTGCATTCTACGTTCTGTAACGAAGAAGAAGAACATTTCTGGTTCTTCTACGACGGATTACAAGGGCCACTCACAAAACGACGAATTGTATTTAGTGTGGATTTATTGGACAAAGGAGATGAAACATAGTCTAAAAGCAGGAGAAAGGCCTGCAGTGCTGAAGCGGACTGTAGTTTTATTTTATGGTTGGTTGGTTTATAACGGAACCTACTCATAAAACAACGCGCAGCTTTAGAGTTGGAAGAGGTTTATTATTCTCGCTGCATTAAAACTTAAACTTATGTCCATCTTTCACAGTAAGAGTCTTGAACTGAACATGTGAAGTGCATGAAATATCTTCGGTGTTGAGTACAACGACCACAGGCAGGAACCCAGAACAACCACATGTGAAGCCAGTGATCGGTGTTTGTGTTTTTAAGACTCGTAAAGGATTCAAATAAGATTTGTAAAACGTCAAGTATGAAAATAAAACACACACTGGACAGTTTCAACAAAAACCCTCATGTTGTGTAAATGTATACAGTAAAGCCTCTTTTCCACCGCTCGGCTCGGCTCGGGTTGGATCGGCTCAGGTCGGCTCAGTTCGGGTCGGGTCACATCTATGTTCTGTTTCCACAGCTTTTTTGTACCCCTTCTGTGGGCGGGGTCCAGAATCCTACTCGTCTTACCACATGGTGGCAGTAGTGTTCCTCAAGCTATTTACTACAGTACTAGCCACCACTAGAAGAAGAACACAATAAAGACTTTGTATCACATATTATCAATTCTATCAAAAACCACATAGCTGATATTTTTCAAAAAAATCTAGTGTGATCACAACATGTTCATATACGAAATGTATCCTGTTGGAGTTATTTGAAATAAAATTCAATGTTTTATAGACATAAATGTGTCAACCTACGTCCATTATTTTC
>JBBPBX010063153.1:2691-20615 GCA_038048925.1 Garcialebias charrua
ACTGCAAAGTCATGAATGTTATGTGTCTTTTATGCATATGTGTTTTGTTGCTGTGTTCTGTCATGTACTTTGCAGGATTGCAGACAGCGGTTGGGTGGGTTTGCCTTGTGCTCTTTTTGTGGATATTTGTTTTGTAGTCTTACTTTCTGTCTTTTCCTTTCTTTCTATGGGATAAATTTTTTTTAATGCGTCACCAGGAGGAGACCCAGAGGAAGACCAAGGACACGCTGGAGGGACTATGTTTCTCGGCTGGCCTGGGAACGCCTTGGGATTCCCCCAGAGGAGCTGCTCCAAGTGGCTGGGGAGAGGGAAGTCTGGGCCTCCCTACTTAGGCTGCTACCCCCGCGACCCGACCCCGGATAAGCGGACGAAAATGGATGGATGGATGGATGGACATTTTTTTTTAATAATAATAAATAAATAAAAATCACATTAAAGGGGTCGGGTGCATTGTGGAATGGGTGGTGGCCGAGGACGGGGACCCTGGCGGTCTGATCCTCGGCTACAGAAGCTGGCCATTGGGACATGGAATGTCACCTCTCTGGTGGGGAAGGAGCCTGAGCTAGTGTGTGAGGTTGAGAGGTTCCGGCTAGAAATAGTCGGACTCACCTCAACGCATGGCTCTGGCTCTGGAACCAGTTTCCTTGAGAGGGGTTGGACACTCTTCCACTCTGGAGTTGCCCCTGGTGAGAGGCGCCGAGCAGGAGTGGGCATACTTGTTGCCCCCCATCTTGGTGCCTGTACGTTGGGGTTCACCCCGGTGAACGAGAGGGTAGCCTCCCTTCGCCTACGTGTGGGGGGACGGGCTCTGACTGTTGTTTGTGCCTATGCGCCAAACGGCAGCGCAGATTACCCACCCTTTTTGGAGTCCTTGGAGGGGGTATTGGAGGGTGCGCCTCCTGGGGACTCCCTTGTTCTGCTGGGGGACTTCAACGCTCACGTGGGCAATGACAGTGAGACCTGGAGGGGTGTGGTTGGGAGGAACGGCCCCCCTGATCTGAACCCGAGTGGTGTTCTGTTGTTGGACTTCTGTGCTCGTCATGGATTGTCCATAACGAACACCATGTTCAGGCATAAGGGTGTCCATATGTGCTCTTGGCACCAGGACACCCTAGGTCGCAGCTCGATGATCGACTTTGTTGTCGTCTCATCTGATCTGCGGCCGCATGTCTTGGACACTCGGGTGAAGAGAGGGGCGGAGCTGTCAACTGACCACTACCTGGTGATGAGTTGGCTCCGATGGTGGGGGAGGATGCCGGTCAGACCTGGCAGGCCCAAACGTATTGTGAGGGTCTGCTGGGAACGTCTGGCAGAGTCTCCCGTAAGACGGAGCTTTAACTCCCACCTCCGGGAGAGCTTTGAACACGTTCCGAGGGAGGCGGGGGACATTGAGCCCGAGTGGGCCATGTTCCGCGCCTCTATTGTCGAGGCAGCTTATCGGAGTTGTGGCCGCAAGGTTGTTGGTGCCTGTCGTGGTGGCAACCCTCGAACCCGGTGGTGGACACCGGCGGTGAGGGATGCTGTCAAGCTGAAGAAGGAGTCCTATTGGGCCTTTTTGGCCTGTGGGACCCCGGAAGCAGCAGATAGGTACCGGCAGTCCAAGCGGCATGCGGCTCGGGTGGTTGCTGAGGCAAAAACTCGGGCGTGGGAGGAGTTCGGAGAGGCCATGGAGAATGACTTCCGTACGGCTTCGAGGCGATTCTGGTCCACCATCCGGCGTCTCAGGGGGGGAAAGCGGTACGCGACCAACACCATTTATGGTGGGGATGGCGTGCTGTTGACCTCAACTCGGGATGTTGTGAGTCGGTGGGCGGAATACTTCGAAGACCTCCTCAATCCTACTGGCACGTCTTCCACTGAGGAAGCGGAGCCTGGGGACTTTGGGTCGGGCTCTCCAATCTCTGGTGCTGAGGTCGCCAAGGTGGTTAAAAAGCTCCGTGGTGGCAGGGCTCCGGGGGTGGATGAGATTCGTCCTGAGTTCCTTAGGGCTCTGGATGTTGTGGGGTTGTGTTGGCTTACGCGACTCTGCAATATCGCGTGGACATCGGGGGCAGTTCCCTTGGATTGGCAGACTGGGGTGGTGGTTCCCCTATTCAAAAAGGGGGACCGTAGGGTGTGTTCCAACTATAGGGGGATCACACTCTTAAGCCTCCCTGGTAAGGTCTATTCAGGGGTTCTGGAGAGGAGGGTCCGTCGGATAGTCGAACCTCGGATTCAGGAGGAGCAGTGTGGTTTTCGTCCTGGTCGTGGAACACTAGACCAGCTCTACACCCTCAGCAGGGTCCTGGAGGGTGCGTGGGAGTTTGCCCAACCAGTTTACATGTGCTTTGTGGACTTGGAGAAGGCATTTGACCGCGTCCCTCGGGGGGTTCTGTGGGGGGTACTCCGGGAGTATGGGGTACCAGGCCCTTTGATATGGGCTGTTAGGTCCCTGTACGACCGGTGTCAGAGCTTGGTCCGCATTGCCGGCAGTAAGTCAGGCTCGTTTCCAGTGAGAGTTGGACTCCGCCAAGGTTGCCCTTTGTCACCGATTCTGTTCATAACTTTTATGGACAGAATTTCTAGGCGCAGCCAAGGTGTTGAGAGGATCCGTTTTGGTGGCCTTAGAATCGCTTCTCTGTTTTTTGCAGATGATGTGGTCCTATTGGCTTCATCAGATCGTGATCTACAGCTTTCGCTGGAGCGGTTTGCAGCTGAATGTGATGCGGCCGGGATGAGGATCAGTTCCTCCAAATCCGAGGCCATGGTCTTGAGCCGGAAAAGGGTAGCATGCCTTCTCCGGGTCGGGGAGGAGGTCCTGCCCCAAGTGGAGGAGTTTAAGTATCTCGGGGTCTTGTTCACGAATGAGGGAAAACTGGAGCGTGAGATCGATAGGCGGATAGGTGCAGCGTCCGCAGTGAAGCGGGTGCTGTACCGGTCTGTCGTGGTGAAGAGAGAGCTGAGTCGAAAGGCAAAGCTCTCAATTTACCGATCGATCTACGTTCCCACCCTCATCTATGGTCATGAGCTTTGGGTTATGACCGAAAGAACGAGATCTCGGATACAAGCGGCTGAAATGAGTTTTCTCCGCAGGGTGTCTGGACTCTCCCTTAGAGATAGGGTGAGAAGCTCAGTCATCCGGGAGGGACTCGGAGTAGAGCCGCTGCTTCTCCACATCGAGAGGAGCCAGTTGAGGTGGCTCGGGCATCTGGTTAGGATGCCTCCTGGACGCCTCCCTGGTGAGGTGTTCCGGGCATGTCCCACCGGGAGGAGACCCAGAGGAAGACCCAGGACGCGCTGGAGGGACTATGTTTCTCGGCTGGCCTGGGAACGCCTTGGGATTCCCCCAGAGGAGCTGCTCCAAGTGGCTGGGGAGAGGGAAGTCTGGGCCTCCCTACTTAGGCTGCTACCCCCGCGACCCGACCCCGGATAAGCGGAAGAAAATGGATGGATGGATGAATAATCATATTGGTGTGAAGAGGATGGCTGTGAGTTGAGAAGGGAGGCCATCTATAAAGGGGGAAAAAATATGAAAATTTACCGGTGAGAGAGTCTGCGTGAAGTTAACGATGACCACCAAAAGTCCATGCGCAATAATCCAGCGTCCACCAATTTTTAATCAGGTTATCCGGACTGTTTCTGTTTTTAGTACTGAGACGTTTCGCTTTCCATCCAGAAGGCTTCATCAGTCTGAGGAAACATCAACCAAAACTGCTTCTCCCGCAACAGCTTACTACAAATTGTGAAAAAACAATTATGTTGGCGCTAAGATGGTCTTTCTGGATGACTTGACCATGACGACCATTATGAAAGAGTCCAGATGACATGACTGAACATTGTTGGATTTCATACCTGGATTATTTAGCACAGACTTTTGGTGTTTTGAACCAGTTTGACATGACTGTCAACGAGGGAGAGGGTGGGCCCTGGAGGAGAGGGCGTGGCCCAGAGACCATCTTAGCACTAACATAACTGTTTGTTTTTTTCCACTTTGGAGTAAGCTGTTGGGGGAGAAACAGTTTTGTTTGGTGTTTCCTCAGACTGATGAAGCCTTATGGATGGAAGGTGAAACGTCACAGCACAAAAAGTTCAGAAGACCTGACTGAAAAATGTTGGATTAATGACGATCAGTTAACCAGTGAGTACGGTAGTTACAGCCAGTTATGAATCTTAGTGCACTATGATAGACAGCGTCCAACATGCTTGTAGGAGCATTCATGTAAATAATGTCACTGCAATCGATGGAGGGAAAGAAAGTCACAGTTACAAGGTGTTTCCTGGCATTCAGAGTTAGACATGATCTGTTTCTGAAAAAGAAACCCAGTTTAACTTTCAGTTTCTTTACCAAGTTTTTCATGTGGGACTTCAAAGAGAGATGCGAGTCGACCAAGACACACAAATATTTGTGGGAATTGACAAACTCAACAGGAACACCATTCGAAGATAAAATAAAATGAAGAACTGTTGGGACCGACTTCCTGTTTGAAAACACCATTCCTTTTATTTTTGTCGGCATTTAGGACAAGTTGGAGATAGAACAAATCTGATTGGATGATGCTGAATGCAGACTGTAAAAGCTGGAAGGCCTTAGCAACTGTTTTAGCTCAACAGTAAACAACTGTATCATGAGCATAGAGATGTAAGGATGCATCAGGGATGCTCTGACCTACATTACCTATGTAGATTGTGAAGAGGGAGGGTCCTAAGACTGAGCCTTGTGGTACACCATTGTTACCAGTTAGATAACTGGAAGAAGTACAATTATGTTGAACGCATTGCCTCCAATCTGAGTGGTAATTAGAGAACCAACCAATAGTGTGATCTGAGAAACCGATTTCTGAGAGCTTATGACACAAGATGTTATGATCCACAGTGTCAAAAGCTTTAGACAGGTCTAGGAAAAGTGCAGCACAATAATCCTTAGCATCCAATGCTTCAACAACGTCATTAAGAATCTTCAGTGAAGCAGAAAACATGTTTTTTTAACGACATTGTGTTTGACTGAAGATTGACTTGAGGGAGCGATTTGATTTGTAGATGTTTGGCTTGAAGGGGAAGTGGCTGATTTTCCATTAGTAACGGTGTCAAATCAAGAACTAGAATCAACAAAATGTGTGTTGAAACAATTCAGGACCTTGCACTTATTTAACACAGGAACAGAAGTTGTGATGGCAGATCAGATGATTGGGAACTGACAGAAAGAGATTTGATTTCCAGAATCTTTTAGGGTCATTTAGATTTTTGGAAGTCTTTTTTATGATTCAAAATTTTTATTGATTTTTCATAACGAAAATTATACAACAATTCCAGTCTTATACGTATACTGTAACAAACATTAATAAATAGTAATTTTTCTGGAATCTCATAGCATGTGTCAATACAATAATGAAATTATTTAATAGAGAAAATAATAGAAAAGACAAATAAATAAAATAAAAAAAATAAAAATCACAATAACACACTCTACCAATAACCATAAAGTTACATATATACATTAAATCAAATAGCCCTAACCCCAGAAACCTTTAAGTAATAATATATTTACAGTGTAATTTTATCTGCAAACTAAAGATAAGCTGGAGATGTCATTTAACCCACATACAACAGATAATGGGACCACTTTTTGTTGTATTCCTCAACTCTATTCACCAATCTATAAGATAATCTTTCTAATGCAGCAAGTTTGCCCAGGGATCTATACCAATGAATTAACGAAGGTATAGATGAACTTTTCCACTCTCCCACCAGCAACTTCCTCCCCAGCATAATAGCTGTCTGTACCCATTGCGAAATGGAGGAGGGCAAGTGGACCAGTGATGATGAATCCCCAAGAATATATAGCTTCCTACAAAAGGGTAAATTCTGGCCAACTATCCTCTCCAAAACTTCATGAATTAATGACCAGTACTCTTGAATATTTGGACACTCCCAAAGCACATGCACTAATGTGCCCTTATCCCTCTGACATTTCCAGCATGCTGGGGTATTAGACAAGCCAGCCCTGTACAATCTATATGGTGTCCAGTATATTTTATGTAAAATCTTAAATTGCACCAGTCTTGTTCTTAGTTCCCTTGACATTTTTTTGCCATTCCTAATAATCAAATTCCATTCCTCATCAGTAAAATTGAGGTTCAGATCTGTTTCCCAGCATTTCTTAAGATACATGATATTACAGTCCAAGGTTGTCAACAACATTTTATAATAAGCAGATACTTCATGCCCTTGACCAAACACCTTTTTAATCTCGTCCAGTGTGGTACATGGTGCAGGAGTATAAGTGGGTGAACCAAAAGTTTTCACCAATAAATGTCGTAATTGTAAGTATTTCCAAAAGTCTTCTCTGGATACTTTAAATTCCACCACCAGTGTTTCAAAGGATTTTAATGAACCATTCCTATATAAGTCGCCTATTTCAGAAATCCCTTTCTGATACCAAGATTTCCAGAAGAAGGGATTTTTACCTATGCAAAGTTTAGGATTATACCAGACGCTTGCATATTTATTAAGGTGTGGGTCGAATTTAAAAATTTTAGACATCTTTTTCCACAGCCATTTCATATGAGACAAGACCGGATGCAACTGATTCTGAGGAGCAAGGTTAGATGATAAACAGCTAGGCAGTGTCAGTGGTTGACACACTACTGTCTCGAGAGTGAACCAAGGTGGAGCTCTTTCAGGGGGCAAAAACCAATGAGCCAAGTGTCTAATAGAAAAAGCATAGTGATAGTTTAGTAAGTTAGGCATTCCTAGACCTCCCCTATCTGCAGGTGTTTGTAACTTTCGTAAGTTCAATCTTGGCTTTTTTTTATTCCAAATAAATAAGTTACAGAGCTTGTCAAACTGTTTAAAATATATCATCGGGACATGTATCGGGAGAGCCTGTAATAAGTAGTTAAACTTGGGAGTGCAAATCATTTTAATAACATTTACTTTTCCCCACATGGAAAGATATAATTGACTCCAGCGCTCTATGTCAACTCTCATTCTGTCTAGCAAAGGTTCAAGATTAATCTTAATAATATTATTAAGCTGGGGTGGAAAAATTATTCCAAGGTATTTTAAACCTTTTTTGGGCCATGAAAACATGTCTGATGGAAATGCATTCTTAGGGCAGAATGCAGTAAGTGGGAGGGCCTCGGATTTTGTCCAATTGACCTTATAGCCTGAAATGTCCGAAAATACATTAATTAGAGAGAGCAAAGTTGGGATAGAATTCGCCGGATCTGACACATAGAGAAGAATATCATCGGCATACAACATAAGCTTATGACAATTATGTCCTATAGAAATGCCCGGAAGGTTAACTTCTTTTCGAATAGCAACTGCCAATGGTTCCAGGGCTAACGCAAATAGTAAGGGGGACAGGGGGTCACCCTGTCTGGTACCTCTTTTCAGTTTAAATGATGAGCCAATTATTCCGTTTGTAAGAACGGATGCCACTGGCTGAGCATATATAAGTCGAATCCAGTTTATGAAATTATTACTAAAGCCAAACCATTCCAAAGTTGAAAATAGATATTGCCATTCAACTCTGTCGAATGCCTTTTCTGCATCTAATGATAGAGCAGCCATAGGCATCCGGCTATCCCGTACTTCCCACATAATGTCAATAAGCCTTCTAATGTTATCCGCCGAGGAGCGAGAGCGTATGAAACCAACCTGATCAGGATGCACTAATGTGGTAAGAACTCGGTCTAATCGATTAGCTAAAATTTTTGATAATATTTTACTATCATATGATGTTAAACTTATAGGTCGATAATTCTTGCATTCTGAGGGTTCCTTATCTTTTTTCAGAATGAGAGTGATAAGAGCCTCTGAAAGTGTAGGTGGTAACGTTTTCTGGTCAAATGACTCATTATATGCATTTAAAAGTAGGGGGGCTAATTCTTCTGGAAATGCTTTATAGAATTCTGACGTGAAACCATCTAGCCCGGGGGCCTTATTTGAAGGTAGGTGTTTTATTACCCCCACTATTTCTTCAGTAGTAATTGGACGGTCAAGACCTACAAGTTGATCCTTTTTTATTCTGGGTAGATTTAAGTCAGATAGAAATTTATTGATACTTTCTGATGAGGCTGATGATTCAGAGCTATAAAGATTCTTATAGTAATCACTAAATACGACATTTATTTCATGGGGGTCTGAGACCAGCTGACCATTTCCATCCCTAACAGCTGAGATGGAGCTCATGGCTTCTCTCTGCTTAATATACCTAGCCAATAGCCTACCCGCCTTATCTCCTTCTTCAAAATATTTTTGCCTGGCGCGAAATAAACTAAATTCAGCTTTTTCTGACATAATTATATTATATTCATACTTCAATTTTGTAAGTTTGTTTAAATTTACTGGGGAAGGGTTCCTTTTGAAATCAGACTCTATGATCTCAATTTCTCTTTCTAAATCAACTAATTTAATTTTCTTTTCTTTTTTTTTAAATGAAGCTTGCTGAATGATATAACCCCTTAAGTAAGCCTTTAGTGCCTCCCACGCCACTCCGGCAGATGGAGCTGATGGAACATTAGTGTCGATGTAAAATTTAATTTGTGATTTGAGGGAATCTTTAAAAGCTTCATCCAGTAGGAGACTAGAATTTAATCTCCATCTAGGACTTCTCACAATAGTATTGACCGCATTCATGTAGAGATAGATAGGACTATGATCTGAAAGTACTATGTTCCCGATGTTAGTATAGGTAACCGCTGTCATTAATGATTGGGTAACTAGAAAAAAATCAATTCTTGAAAAAGATTGATGAGGAGAAGAGTAAAAAGTATAATTCCTTCCAGAAGGATTTTGTAACCGCCAAACATCAACAAGACCACTGGCTTCGCATAAACCTTTAAGTGCAGTATGTGTTTTTGGGGTGCGCGATATCACAGCGCTTCTGTCTAGCGTCATGTCCATCACCTCATTAAAGTCTCCCGCTGCAATAACAGGATAATTCCCTAAATCCATTATTTTCTTCTCCAGTTGTCCAAAAAAAGAAGGGTCATCAACATTAGGTGCATAAACATTTGCCAAAATAAATTTTTTCCCTTGGATTTCGCACAACATCAAAAACATCCTTCCTTCTGTATCTTTACTCTGCTTCAAGCATTTAAACTGTAGATGTTTATCAATGAGTGTGGCAACCCCTCTGCTTTTACTGTTGCCACAGCTAGCACCCACAAAGCCAACCCAGCCTGCACCCAGTCTATTAGATTCCAGCAGGGAGAGATGTGTCTCCTGAATAAATACAATATGGCATTTCTTAGCTTTGATAAAGGACAATATTTTCCTTTTCTTTACAACATTGTTTAACCCTTTGACATTCCAGCTCATCAGACTTAAATTATTACTACTGAATGAAATCTTCTCGATGTATGTAAAGCAAGATATATTGTAAACATATTCTCAATATAAACATCCTAGGGCAGAGCAAAAAATAAAAATAAAAAACACACCAATCCCAAAAACCACACATAACCCCCCACCCAGCGACTCCCAAGTCAATAAGAACCTTCAGAATATTTCTAACTAAATTATACTTGGGTAACCAACCCTTACTTTGGTCCGCAATCATGCACTTAACCTATGCCACCCAGAGCTCACCACCTTCCCCACCCCTCCTTAAACAACATGGATTGGAGAATATGCAATTTAAGCAGAATATTATGCAAAACAGCTTTGAACTCACATCCATAAAATAAAATTAAAAAAAGGAGCTTAACATTCAAGAACACCAGATAGCTTAACATTCAAGAATACCAGATAATCATAAATGGAGCTCGGCCTTGCTGCAGCCGCCAACGTAGATCAAAAATTTAATGCAACTAAATTAATAATATTCAGTATCTATCAGAGCTCAAACTTCATAAACAAAAAAGGAGAAAATGTATACTTCACCCATAATGTCTTCAGTCAGATTCGCTTGAGTCCAAAGTAAATCCAAACTTTCCATCTGAAAGATGAGTTCCCAATATTAAGCGACCATATATTCCAAAATGTAAATCTTGCCATCACGTGTGTGTTCACAGTCTGGATTACGTGTCCATTGAACTAATATATGCCAGGGCTGCCTTATGGTCCTCGAAGCGCACACGCCCTTGCGATGTTATCACAATAAGCACAGCTGGATAGTTAAGAGAAAATCGAACACGTTTCTCATGTAATAGTTTTTTGCAGTCATCAAATTTCCTGCGTTTGTCATTGAGAAGCTTTGAGTAATCAGGAAACACCATAACCCGATTCTCTCCCCAAGTTAGATTCCCCACTTCACGAGCTGCTTTAGTGATGCGTTCACGGTCTTGAAATCTCCCAAATCGAGCAATAATAGGTCTCGGACGGGAGGGCCGATTGCCCTTACCTTCAAGCGATGGACCCAGTCTGTGCGCCCTCTCTATATCCAAACCTCCGGGAAAATCCAGGTTGAGAAGTGATGGTAGAGTTGCTTTTAGAAATGCCACGATGTCACTTCCTTCACAGGATTCAGCAAAACCCAGAAAACGCAAATTATTCCTACGTTCTCTGTTTTCCATGTCATCAATCTTCTCCCTCAGTATCTCCACTTCGGCGCTGGAAGCTAGGGGATTAACCTCCTGCTTCTGGTGTGCATCCTCCAAAAAACACAGCCGGTCCTCAACTTCAGAAATCCGGCTAGCGATGTCCGCCATTTTCTTCTCAGTTGCGTTCGTTGTTCTTCGTATTTCTTCAAGCTTCTTGTCGTGGCTTTCAGACTTTTCTAGGATAAGAGCCGAGAGTTTAGCCAGCTCCACAGCCACCTCGCTGGGTACACCCGACGCTGCCCCACTCGTTGTTTCAGAGGTGAAGGCCCTGTTAGCTTCCTCATGAGCTAGGCTCGCCTGGTTAGCATTAGCCACCTCACTACCTTTACCGCTTCCACCAGCAACGCTCGGTTTTACTGTACTTCTGGTCGCTTTAGACATGTTGCCCACAGAACTGAGGTATTGTCCGGTATAAGATGTTGAATATTCGGCTCCTTGTGTAATTTATAAGCAGAAGAGGGGTATCAGGGAAGGTTCGCAAACTCTCCTAGGCAGCCATCTTGTCAAGCGCGTCACGTGACTCCCTAGATTTTTGGAAGTCTGAGATAAGACATAATTACTTGATGGAAGCTGTACATTTATTCCGCTGCAGTCGAAAAGGCAACCAATCAGTGTCTAAGCCAGAATGTCTGGTTAGCTGTTAAGTTAATAGCTGTTAACAAACAGACCACCCAGCTAACTGAATGTAAAGTATAAATAAAGCAGCCCCGCGAGGCCACGTGCACAGCTTCTGCTTACATTAAGGAAAGAAATGCCTTGTTTAACATTAAACTGTGCATCCTATGTTATAAACCTGAATATAGTAATGTTTTTAATGTATTATTCATGATAAACTGAGCGTCTAGAAATATCATCTAGTCTGATCAGAAGAGTAAAGACTTGAATGTCAGTAACCTGTGACTGCCCAAAACTCTCACTAAGAATATTAAACTCTAAAATCCCTCACACTTAAACATTATTATGTTTCCTTTTTAAATATATCTCTCAGTTCCTTATTATCTAACCAAATATACTTTTATACATTAACTTCTGACAAACTTCTGTTGTTACTCTCTACGTGGAGGAAACTGTTTTCTGTTGGTGCAGTTCATTACTAAATCAGCATGTTGACACGTCTGCCTCCGGATGTGGTCGACCCAGGTGACCAAAAGGCAGCCAACGTGACATTTTCCGTTACGATTCATGCTGACAGGTGTTTTGTATCTTAAATAATCATTTGTAATTGGGTTGTATCAGCAGCAAAACTTAATTTAAATGTTGAGAATGAATCTTTAATCAGACTTTAGTTCCATTGTTGATCATTAAAATAAGACTCAGCCTCTTCAGTCATCAGTATGATTATAAATAGTTTGTGTAAATCCTCCCGTGTCATGGTTGTTTCTTCATTCTGATCAGTGCTGAGTCACAGAGAATGCATGTCATTTCTCTGTATCACATGATTCATGAGTCTCACACCAGGAGGTGGGAAGTGTTCCCCCGTGTGTTCACAAAACATCTGTGAGAAGCTTTGGTCTAAACAACGATGATGGTTTTAATGAAACTCAGAAAGTATTCACTGAATAAACATTTACTGGGCATCTGATTACCTTTTAGTGCCCATCACATTCAAGATGGCGGTCACAGCTGACTTTACAAAACACCAAATTACAATATCTTTCAGTTTTACATATATTGAGCTAAAATGTATCGTTAGTAGAAGAGGATCATCCCCAACAAACACTCAGAGCACTTGTTAACTTTTAACACTGTCTGCATGGTAGAAAAATGTCTCATGACACACTGGGAAGAACTGAGAAAAACTCTTAAAAGTAATCAAACTAATGTAGATATACAACCTTATGCCCTGCCTAGGTGGCTGGAACATACCATGAGGGTACACAGTAGTCCCATGATACTTCACGGGTCGACTTTCACAGATTCAGTGTTTTGCGGGTTTTCAATAAAAGATACATGACACACGATTGACTGATTGATGGAAGGCGACCAACCAGAGCATTGTGCTCTGTATCCCGGGTTCTGATTTGTTCAGGAACCGTAGCATCAGTCTGTCTGCTCTCTTTCACTGTGCACATTGACGCCAAAAATACACTACACGCGTTGCAGCTCCGCCCCGCTCCGGTCCGACCTCCGCAGCAAATACGCACCCATTATAATCAATGACAGAATTTACACTGGCTCCGCACGGCGGCGGCGAGCTGCGGAGAGCGGACGGCAGTCCGTCAAAATTAGAAATTTTTCTATTTCTGCCGGACGCCGGAGCTGTGCCGGAGTCAACTTTTGAAGATTACGTCGCACCAACAGGAAAAGGAACGAGCACAACTTCCGTATTTACAAAATAAAATCACCACGGGCGGACTAATCCTAGCTCTATACGGATTTATTTGTACAAAAATGCTGTCAAACTATCATTTATGACTACGCCTACAAACGCAATACAAGAAATAAAAAGAAATACAAGAAATAAATAAAGTATTTTATTCTGAAATGTAATACATCACTTCCTGTTGCTCAAACCATGTCCTGTAGCTCATTTACGAGAGAATATCAAGGCAGCAGTATCTACAGTTGTTCTCTTTCTTCCACCGAGTGAATTGTTTTGTTCTGACTTACTTATTTATCACTTGATTTATCGCGCGATCTCGCAATTCCCGCGCATGCGTCTCGGAGCGGCGCATCCACTCGGACCTGAGCGGAGCACAGGTAGTGGAAATTGGACTCGCACAGCTGCGACCTGCGGAGTGGGGCGGAGCGGAGCCGCGTGTAGTGTATTTTTGGCGTAAGGACCGGGCAGTCTGGTTCCCGTATGGGGACTGTACCACCGGTGTCCATACGGCCCTCCCTACCCTCCTTCCCTCGCCATCTGCATGCCTTCGGGCACTTGTTCCAGGGTGCGCCTTCTCCCATCGAGCCCGGGGCGCTCACGGGACTCAATCAGTTTACAGTAGCTGAGCTAAAATTTGGTGTAGTTGCTGATACTCATCCCCATCACATACTCTGAACACATCTTGTAAGGTTTTGTAATATGTATGTTCTAGGGATGCACCGATCCACATTTCTCACTTCCGATCCGATACCGATACTTATTAACTCAGTATCGACCGATACCGATACTTTCCCGATCCGATACTGTTCAGGTATTTGACTCTGTATAATGAAACTTTTGCACCCAAACTATTCATTTTAACATTGTGTGAGATAAACCCAATGAAGACACTCTTAAGCCTTACAATAGGGAACCCCCCTATTGTAAGGCTTAAGAGTGTCTTCATTGGGTTTATCTCACACAATGTTAAAAAGGGCAGTCACAGATTGTGATTGAACACAAGTGCTCTTTGAAGCTGGATCGGAAAAGTATCGGCAGGTTTGATCCGATACCCGATACTTAAATAATGCTGGTATCTGATACCGATACCGATACTGGATCGGATCGGCCCCATCCCTATATGAAACCTGAAGAAATGCTTGGCTGTTAATTTGGGAATGTGATTTTTAGAGTTTTCAGGATGAACAGGACTCAACATGAACCAGTATTCAACAGTTGAATTAACTTCTGCGGTGCTCAGCTCATCTGCTGCAGGACGAACACGCCTCAGCTGATCTGACTCTTCGAAAGCTTCTCAGCTTTTGTTGGTGCTACGTGACAGTAGCCGTGTTTCCATCAAGGTTTCTAGCTGCGCAATTTGAAATAGCGCAGCAGAAAAGCTTAATGGAAACGGCAAATTGTGAGGTTACTTCCTGAATTACGCTAAAAAGTTTATACGCTCGCTTGAGGTGGTTTTTGGGATCTTCGCAACCGAGCAGATGCGCTAAACGACAGATGGAAACACATTTTCCGACTCATTTCTGACGTAGCGAACATTCACGTCACGTGACGTTCAGCTGTTTCCGCTCCGGACAACATGTAACATCGCTAAAACTAGTTGGCATGACAGAATAAATACAACTCGCCCGATAGCAACACGTACCTGAAATATTCTCTCCATTTTGACGAGATGTGTGGCCGGGTTCTGTTTTCAACCGCTACTTCCTGTTTACTGTAGACATGCGCAGTGCTGACGTCTGACGTAATGACGCTGACGTCTGACGTAATGACGCTGACGTCTGACGTAATGACGCTGTGCGCGGCTTGGAAGAAGCGCTTCAAGCCAGTAGATGGAAACACTTCTGATCTGCATTAATTTGTATTTACATATTTGCGAGGTAGCTCAAAATTCGAAATGAAAATGGATGGAAACACAGCTACTGTTTCCATCCTTACGGGTCAACGTATTTCTGTGAAATGAGAAAAAAGCCTTGTTAAAATTTACAAGAATCCTGGAACATGTTCTTCAGCAGAAAGCCTAAAGCTTACACCAGAACAAGTACACAAAGTGGAAATCATTACATCACGTCTGCAACTTCCCTCTAAACAGGAAGTCCTGAAAATACTTCTCTGTAGCCGCAGCTAGACTTGAGCAAATAAATACCAAACAAACGTTTAATCTAAAAAGTGAAGCCTAAAACAAAACTTGACAAAATTAAAATTAATCTTAAACCTATAGCCTGGGAATCTTTAGGGTCACCATGGTAACAACACACACGTGTGTCTCACTCTCTGACTGCAAACTTAAACAAACAACATTCACTGTGTGAAAATGTCTTATTTAAAAATCTTTCAGCCCAACATGACAGAAGCCTCTGATGATCTCATGTTCTCATATTTATGTTTTTTCCAGTGAATGACAAGTTAAAAAAACAACAACTTCATGTCACCTTTGTGTTAGGTTTTTGTATAGATATCCAGGAGTTTGGCCAAAACACGAAAGAAGCAAAGCTAAGTAACTTTTATTTATGAAGTGAAAACAGAATGTAAACACACTCATGAAGTGACTTGTTATCAGCTCCTGTCTCACCTGTCCTCAATCGCTCCAGGTGTTCATCATTTTGTCTTTTCAACCTCCCTATACTGTATACTGAGTGCCTCTGTGTTTTTCCTTTGTCCGTGGATTGTGCTTCCCAGCCTGTCACGTCCTGTTCCTCTGTCATTCTATTCCTCCAAGTAAGTTTTTGCTGCCCTGTCAGTGTTTGTTTTGTTTAAATAAATGAATATGTTTTATTTTTTTACCTTGGAGTACCCTGTTGTCTACCTGCATGTGGGTTCAACACTTAAATCACAGACCATGTCAGAAAGATGTTTAAGTGCCAGTTCAGACAAGTAAACTTGAAGTTCTGGGACTCTGTTTAAACTTTCTACAATAAAAAAGAAGTTTGAGCTCAAAAGAACAGATTTTTCATCCGTTTCCCTGAAAACACAATTTCTTCCCCAAAGCTGCGGTCTATGGGGAAATATTTATTTTAGTTATTACACTGTTCTGAACTGAGCTACACGTGTTGATGTATTTTCTGTACAAGTATTCAAAACCATAAGAAATGATATGAATGATGACAACAAAACAGACAGATGAGGGCACATTTGATGTAATAATAATATTTAATAATAATAATTAATTAATAATATATATTAATATAATAATAATAATAATAATAATAATAATAATAATAATAATAATGAATTTAATTTGTAACGCACTTTTCATTAACAAAAATCTCAAAGTGCTACAAAGTGCAACTAAAATCAATGATCAAATAAAAACAAGTGATAAAATCAATGATAAAACAACAAAAATCAATAATAAAATTGATTAAAAACAATGATAATATCAACTAAAATTTGATGTTAAGCATTTTGTCTCAACCCGAGTTCTATTTAACGTTTCGTTGTTTGCTCTGACGTCCTGGCTTTAGCTGCTTAATGGAAAACAAAATGCACGTGTCGTTTATGACGGTGCAGATCAGATAGGAGCAGCCATCAATCTTGGCTCGTCATCGATTTAAGACGTGCGAGGTCGTTTCTCAGAATGATAAGTGTGATGTGGTGGTTTGAGGGACTGAAAGCTGTTGCTGAAGAATGGAGGAGGTGTGAAAAACACCCCGCACAAACAGAACATCATGCAGGGATGCACGTCATCAAACCCACCTTGACATGAAGCCTCGGCCCTGACCAATAAATACGTGCAGGGGGCTCTGCAGGCAGAAAACCTCCAACATGTCCACCAAGGCCCTGATTGTCTGTCTCCTCCTGCTCGCAGCATGTCAGCACATAGACTCAGCAGGTAAAAGCTTCTATTACTCCCATTCCCTCTTTTATTAAAAACAACATTTATTTTAAATGTTTATTTGTTTTTTTTTTTACGACTATTTCACTACAGGACTGTCAGGAAATGTTAGGTTGGGGACGTATGTTTGTGCTGCTGCTGTTTGGCGTTTTGTTTTGCGCTATTACGTGTTTAGCGTATTCCTAGTTCATATCTTAGATCTTACTACTGCTTCTATTTACAATTTATACTTTGTTGGATGTAACTGGGACCAACCTTGTGTACACAGTTTTGTTCCTTCCACCCTATGTACCACATGAGATGCGAATGACAATAAAGAAACCGTGACCGTGACCTTGATTAAATGTTTAAATGTAGGTAAAAGAGTTATAGAATGTTTTTGCCCCAACTGTTTGAATAAATTAAAATTGTTCCTCACAACAGATGAGAAAGGTTGAAACTTATCGTGCAAAGCCACAGCACAGTGGATCAGTTGGTACAGTTGTAGGCTGTCATCGAGAAGGTCGCCGGTTCAAATCCCAGCCCGGGACTTTGCTTGTTTTCTCCATGCATTCATGATTTTCCTCCGGGTACTCCGGTTTCCTCCAACAGACCAAAAACATGCATGTTAGACTGATTGATAACTCTAAATTGTCCCTAGGTGTGTGAGAGAGATTGAATGGTTGTTTGTCTCCCTGTGTCCCTGGGATGGACTGGAGACCTGTCCAGGGTGTCCCCCGCCTCTTGCACAGTGACTGCAGGATATGGGCCCCAGTGACCCAAAAAGGAAAAAGCGGATAAAGATGATTGATGGATGGATGGATGGATGGATGGATGGATGAAATTTGTTGTTTTGCTCTCGTTTACTTGTGTTTGATCACTTCAGGAACTGGTCATTGGTGATCAAGAGTCTTTGCTGCAATCATTTTGTGGTCAAGAGGTTGAAATGTTTAGAGATTTGAAAAATATTGCAATATCTTTCTGGTGGTTAAAATGTGTCTAGTGGTTCATGAGATGTTTTGCTAGCAAACACAAACTGTTGCAAAGGTTAAAACTGGTTTAGCAGAAGATGCAGATCCATTTTTAGTAATATTTTGATGAGTTGGGATAATCACTGCATCTGTTTCTAAAATAATATTTTATTTACTTGAACTCTGATGTAAATACATATTAAAGATTTATCTGTTCATTTAGGCACAGCCTAATTTGTCTTTGTGTCATTCTCAGCTCACTACCCGACAGGAAAGAATCGTCCATGCTG
>JBBPBX010063154.1:6583-20614 GCA_038048925.1 Garcialebias charrua
CAAAGTTCACAAGGAAATGGCTTTTCTCCTGTGTGGACTCTCATGTGTATGTTAAAATTTGCCTTCTGGCTAAATCTTTGTCCACAAAGATCACAAGGAAACGGCTTGTCTCCTGTGTGGACTCTCATGTGTATGTTTAAATCTGTCTTACGACTAAATCTATAACCACAAAGATCACAAGGAAATGGCTTGTCTCCTGTGTGGACTCTCAGGTGTGAGTTTAAACTGTCCTTCTTACTAAATCTTTGTCCACGAAGATCACAAGGAAATGGCTTATCTCCTGTGTGGACTCTCAGGTGTGAGTTTAAACTGTCCTTCCGGCTAAATCTTTGTCCACAAAGATCACAAGGAAATGGCTTGTCTCCTCTGTGGACTCTCATGTGTTTGTTTAAAACTGCCTTCTGACGAAATCTATGTCCACAAAGATCACAAGGAAATGGCTTGTCTCCTGTGTGGACGCTCATGTGTGACTTTAAATTTGCCCTATGATTGAATCTATGACCACAAAGATCACAAAGAAATGGCTTGACTCCTGTGTGGACTCTCATGTGTGACTTTAAATCTGCCTTCTGACTAAATCTATGACCACAAAGATCACAAAGAAATGGCTTGTCTCCTGTGTGGACTCTCATGTGTGACTTTAAATTTCCCTTATGATTAAATCTATGACCACAAAGTTCACAAGGAAATGGCTTTTCTCCTGTGTGGACTCTCATGTGTATGTTAAAATTTGCCTTCTGGCTAAATCTTTGTCCACAAAGATCACAAAGAAACGGCTTGTCTCCTGTGTGCACTCTCATGTGTGACTTTAAATTTGCCTTATGATTAAATCTATGACCACAAAGATTACAAGGAAATGGCTCGACTCCTTTGTGGACTCTCATGTGTGACTTTAAATTTGCCTTATGATTAAATCTATGACCACAAAGTTCACAAGGAAATGGCTTGTCTCCTGTGTGGACTCTCATGTGTCTATTTAGTTTTGATTTGAAAATAAATATTTTACCACAGTCATCACAGCTCATTGATTTTGGTCTTGCCTGGACTTTCCTGCGTGACTCTACATTTTTCTTCTCTCCAACACATTTCTTATTAAGCAGACAGCTTGAAGACTTCACTCTTGAATGACTTGTCATGTGTCTTTGAAGAGTCCGGTTACTGACATACTGCTTGCCACACTCAGAGCAGCTCAAAGATTTGACGGTTTTTACTTCTGATTTAGGAGCCCTGCTCTCCTTCCAATCTTTCTTACTGTCCTCACGTTCTGATTCAGAGTCTGAAGAGTTCTTTAGCAGAGTGTCAGGAATGGTCATTTCACCATCCTCTTCATCGTTCTCACTAATGTCAGTCTGTGAAGAGCTCAAACTGCATTTGTGAGTCTTTAAATCTGGGTTTCTGCCTGTTAAGTTTTTTTTTTAATCCTCCTCACTCACTAAAGAAACTGTAGTGACCAAAACCTGATATCAATCTCCTCCATATTTAGTTGGTTTCCCACCAGACTGGTCCAAGGGTCTTCTCTTTCACTCTTTGATAAGAGGCTCCGGGACCTGCTGGTCCACATCAGGCCTTCAGTCTTGAGGAACTTCTTTAATCAGCTCTAAACAGAGGCAGGAACCACTGAAACACATGAACATTAAGGACAATGTTACTTCAACACACACGCATGCACACACGCACGCTCGCACGCACACATACACACACAATTTTACCCCCCAAATCACATCTTTTGTCTGCATATATTTTTATATTTTAGTGTTAATGTTGTTTACTTCCAAAAACTAAAGCAACAGAAACCACAAATTCCACCGAGACTGGAATTGCAAGCTTCCGCGGGTCACCGTTATAAAAATAATCAGATTTGTCTCATTGCCTGCTCGTCTCTCTGCTCCTCCTGTGCTCCTCCCTTCTCCCCAGCTCTACCCGTCTGCTCCTCTCCAGCTAATGTACTGTAACATAACTTGCTGGGGCCACACCTCATCCTCTTCTCCCTCAGGTGGTGGAAGAGTCAGGGAGCTTCCTCCTGTGGGTTCAGCTTCTCTGACAGATGTTTTTAAAAATCTACCAGCTTCAATATGGTCTCCAGTTCTTTTTCAAACTTGTTCTTCTGACAAATATATTCTTTATTTTGAGCACTGCTCTTGAACTTCTTACACAACATGTGGACAGCTGTCAGTCAATAATTGAGAGACACACCTCCATTCTAGCAACACACATTCTGATAGGTTAGCTCATGGCCAGTGAGCCCACATGGGTAATTTCTTATTTGGATCAGCACCACAAACATGCATGTGAAATGATTGACAGAAAACCTGACAAGTTACAAAACAATGTATTTCAGCTCATCACGTGACCTCAAAACAATATGGCCCCCAATGCTGTAGGCCCCTGGACTTCAGTCCGGGTCAGACCGTGCACTAAAGCAACCCAGGAAACAGACATTCAACAGCACACAGAACCACTGCTGGATCTGAATCACAGTTTTTCCAAGACCCAAGGCCAGGCACCACATTTCTTTTGACTGGTTAGTAGGCCTAGCTTGTGTGGTTGGGAGTGTAAGCTGCACCTCTGTTAAATCCAGAGAAATGTCTGTTAAATCTCTTGGCAAACTCTATTTATATTTATCCGCGGGTACACCAGTGATCCGGCACAGCGCTAGCATCAAGTCAGATTTATTTGTATAGCACATTTAAAACAGGAACTGTTACCAAAGTGCTTGAGTGCCGTCAGACCCTGCATGCCTGGTGAAAGCTTCTACTTCCTCAGCTTTGATTTTGACTCAGGTATCATCCACCAGGGATGGGTAAAAAAAGGCTGAAGTGTTGACGTGATGGATGTCTTAGTGGGGCTAACAAACTTTAAAGTTGGCGCATCAAAAAAATTCAGACGTAGATCCAGAGCTTTAAAAACTCCTACAGTTTGTGTTATTGCTTTGGACTGATCTGAATTACTTGATAAAGGCTGTTTAAATGCAGCTGTTGTTATTGGTGTTTGCAACACTGCTTTTCTTGCTCGTAGAAGAGACGTTCAAATTGGGATGACATCGTTTCAAGTCCGTTACCAAGTTAGACGTGTTGCTGCTGCAGACACCGGTCTTGTTGGTTCTCTCGTGGAGGAGCGCTCATCTGCTTGTCCGCACCAATCTTCGTGAAACAACGTCCACACACAGCTTTGGACTTGTGCCCGTCTTTTAACAAGGAAGCCATAACGTTCCTAAACATGAGATCGCAACGAGAAGCTAGCCTGCTAAATGCTGCGCATGCTGCAAGATAATAGCGCCATGCTGAAACACGCCTAGGAATTTTTAGTTCTGCGGCGCATATATTTTCCCATTAATAATGTTTAAAAGGCATGTTTAATGTTAGTTTTAGGGGCAGAAAAATAATATTTAGAGGTAATACAATACTTTTGGTAATCCTCCCTGCTTTCCAAATTAACAGCAAGAGCCTAAGAGCTACAAATCAGGGGTAAAACGCTGAGCTAGGGGTGGGCGATATGGCTCAAAAATTATATTGTGAAATTTCAGTGAATTATCACGATAACGATAAATTTCGTGATATATAAAAAAATACGGAAATCAAATTTATTTATTTGACAAAATTAACTTAACATGCTGCTTTGCAGTATTATATAAAATTAAAAAAACAACAAGGTGTAATTTTACTGGAATTATTCAGTCTTCAAGTTTAAAAATAAAAAAATTAAAATGATCTGTTATTTAGATTGAAAAAGTCTGCACAAAATATAGATCAACAAAATCACCACAAAAACTAAAGTGAAGGTGTAGTTTCCCAAAACAACTAAATAAAATTAATCTTAAGATCTGTTGAGCATAAATGTAACCTACAACAAAATATGTGTGGCCTTTAAATGAGCTAACTTCCAGAACTTGTAACAAGGTGATCAGCTGACCCTGAAGCTTGTTGGTGTTTCAGCTTCATCTATTCCTGCAGGAATGATTCATTTTCTGACTGATCTGTCTCTGTGGACCGACTGTGGAACTCGAAGCCGCGCGTGTTTGTACAGACAGAGGGGACAGGCAGTAGCGGCAGCTCACAGCGGGGTAGGGGAAGGGGGGGAACGAGCTCTCTGTATCTGCAGTTTACAGCTGGATGGAGAGAAGCAGAGATGTGCGCGTTGTTTTTTTTTTTTAGCTTTTTAGCTAGCGTTACACCACAGACAGGTGGAGGGGAGGTACGCAGTTAGGTTTGCTCGACTTCGAAGTGCTTGGTTGTTAAGGGGGCGGGGCACCCTCACGTATTACATCATGAAATTAGCATATCATGATATAACTTTTTTTGCCCGGGCAAGCTTTTTTTACCGGTATTACTGGGAACGATATGATATGGCCCAGCCCTACGCTGAGCCTAAAAAAAACGCGTTTTGGAGTCACGTGACACCAAATGTCTTCTACAGGTAGGCGGAGGAGGCGAAGTAGTCGGAAGTTGTTGTATTGTATTGAATTGTATTGAAGCGAAAGAGGTCCAATAATGGTTAATATTTGTGTGTACGGGGGTTGTTCGAACTCCCGTTTGTCTGGACATCGTGTCCATCGATTTCCTGCACCAAAAAAAACAGCTTTCAGAGCTTGGGTGAGGTTTTTCCGGTTGAAAAGGCAGGATTTCACCAACGGAAGCGTCACGACCAACTCTGTGATTTGTAGTGCGCACATTCTGTCAGGAGGATTACAACGACAGCGACCTGAACGAACATAGGATTGGCTTCAGAAGTAAGGACAAGAATATTATTTATTTATTTTTTGGTTGAAATGGTTGAAAGTGGTTTAGGAGCTATACATTACGATATACACAGAGCTAAACCGAAGCCAGCTCGACACGGTTGCGTCTTAAAAAAATGAATAAAAAATCTAATTTTATCTCAAACGTCTTATACAGGTCATCAGTTTGTAAATAAAACCCATATAATTACTGTCTGGCAGCAGAAAAAATATCCACCGAGTGGTTTAGGAGCTATAAATTACGAAATGCACAGAGCTAAATCGAAGCCACTCGACACGGTTGCGTCTTAAAAAATGAATAAAAAATCAAATTTGATCTCAAATGTCTTCTACAGGTCATCAGTTTGTAAATAAAACCCATATAATTACTGTCTGGCAGCAGAAAAAAATATCCACCGAGTGGTTTAGGAGCTATAAATTACGAAATGCACAAAGCTAAATCGAAGCTAACTCGACACGGTTGCGTCTTAAAAAATGAATAAAAAATGGAATTTTATCTGAAATGTCTTCTACAGGTCATCAGTCTGTAAATAAAACCAATATAATTACTGTCTGGCAGCAGAAAAAATATCCACCGAGTGGTTTAGGAACTATAAATTACGAAATGCACAGAGCTAAATCGAAGCTAACTCAACACGGTTGCGTCTTAAAAAATGAACAAAAAAATCGAATTTTATCTCAAATGTCTTCTACAGGTCATCAGTTTGTAAATAAAACCCATATAATTACTGTCTGGTAGCAGAAAAAATATCCACTAAGTGGTTTAGGAGCGAAAAAAAATTGCTTAAGGAGCTAAAGATTAGGCTAATGTAGTTAAATCCATCAGTGGTGTAATTAATGCTGTATCTCTATATATAAATATAAACCATTTTTAGCTTTAAGTAGTACCGTATTTTCCGGTGTATAGGTCGCACCTTTTTATGTTTTTTTTTCAAGGCCTGCGACCTATACACCGGTGCAACCTATATATGGCTTGTTATCACTATCGGCGAAACAAATTTTAAAATCCAGCTCATTTCACAATTACGTTCATTTATTAAGGAAAAGTTCAGCTCAGACACATATTTGCTATAATTTTTATCAAACAAACAATTTTTTTTAAGTGTTAATCTTCTTAAAAGCCTTGCTGTGCGCTCCTGCGGCAGACATTTGCAGCAGAGCTAAACGTAGGTGCGACCTATACACCGGTGCAACCTATCTAGGGATTTTTCCAATCTGTTGGTAATAATTGGATGGTGCGACCTATACACCAGTGCGACCTATACACCAGAAAAGATGGTATATATCTAGAAGTTATTTGGCTAGATATTTGATGTAATAGTCAGAGATGACATACTTATGTCAAAACAACTTTACAATCTGTCGCCTCCTCCTGGTGCGATCCCATATCTTTCTTAGCTAAAGCGCGAACGTTCACCTCCCGTAATGTCACTTCTGTTTACCACTGAGGGCGCTATTTTTAGACAGAGTAGCGAGGGAAGACAAAAAAAGGTAGCAGTAGCACATTTTATTTTGAGATATGATCCGTATTTTTGATGAAAATTAGAGTTTTAGACATGTTAGGTTGAAAAGGCAACTACATGTGTTTAAAGTGAAAGACGCACTTTAATGAGTGAAAAAATAACCGAAACGGTACGCAGGTGGACCAAACCGAACGTGCCGTACCGAAATGGTTCGGTACACCCACGTGTACCGTTACATCCCTACTAGTGAGATATCCTAAGAAGAAAGAAATGAGACAAAAGATACAGAACAAGCATCTTCCCAGAATGAACTGTGAGTAATCCATCTAGAACAGTTATTCATCGAACCAGGTCCAGAGGCGGACTACGGTAGTCAACGTAACTCGGGAAATTTCGCAACTTACGAGCTACCCAATCTGCACCCACCTGCCTAGTATCTGCAGAAATTGTTCACGGGACAACTCATGATTTCATCTGTCTGCTGGTGACCCTAAATCACAACTTATCAGACCAACTTAGCTCACATTACACCATTTGACCTTACATCACAATAACCGCACATTCAACTTAAATATAGTTCAGCTTAGAAAGAAACCAGTCCTAAGTCTGCCTTTAAGTTTAATCTATTTTACTCATCAAAAGCCATTTATGTTCAGTCAATTTTTGTCATGCATATATAATCACAGATTCTTATTTGTATTCTTATTTTAATAAAATACATAAAATCAACTGAGT
The DNA here is from genome assembly GCA_038048925.1 of Garcialebias charrua. NCBI lineage: Eukaryota > Metazoa > Chordata > Actinopteri > Cyprinodontiformes > Rivulidae > Garcialebias > Garcialebias charrua. The sequence goes on from JBBPBX010063154.1 coordinate 13,517, forward strand.
TTGTGATAATTTTTGGCATATCTGTGTGTGTTAATTGATTAGATGCCCTTTAAACACGAGAAAATAACTCACATACATTATTTGGGGTAAATAAGAGACTGAATTTTCCTCTCTTAGGAGAGGTGGTGCCCACACACGAGGTTATTTGCATATCACATGCATAATTTATTAGCTTAACTCATAACTGACAATTAAAAATATTTTTACAACCCCATTATCCTCTACATATAAGGGTGCCTGCCTTGTTCGGCTCATTAAAGAGCGTTATTTGAAATAATGCACACAGAATAAACACTTGCCAAGCTAGTTTGCTGAGTTTTGAGCATAAAACTGTTTAAAACTGCATTATTTGCTCTCTGCTCCGTTTCTGCATGTCCTGCTGCTGTGTGTCTGTGTTTTTGTAAGGTAGGGGCCGCAGAGCCCACACTGCGTTCTGCTTCTCTCCATCTAAGCTTGAACTTATGATTAACTAAAATGTTAATCGTTGTATTTTGTGCACTTACGAAATAAGTACAGTATAGATGTATAATTTCATCTCTAAAAAGTGTGAGAATTGATCAGAATTTATCAGGATGTTTAGCTGAAAATGAAACTCCTGAAACAAATATTCTGTATGCATTTTTAAACCAAGTGAGTACAGCCAAAGATTACTCTTTTTATTTTATTTTTTTCCCGTTTATAGATGGCCTCCCATCTCACCTTACAGCCATCCTCTCACACCAATATGATTTTTTATTTTTATTTTTTTATTTTATTTTTTAATAGAGAGAAAGGAAAAAGAGAGAAAGTAAGACACCAAAACACAATAGTTATCCACAAAAAGCACAAGGCAAACACATCCAACCTCCGTCTGCAATCCTGCAAAGTACATGAGAGAGCACAGCAACAAAACACACATGCATTAAGACTAATTACATTCATGCCCTTGCAGTAGATTTCCATAAATATACATACCCATACCTACAAATAAAAATACATCATATACACATTATACATACATATATACATTCATATTTAGGGATGCACCGATAAATCGGCCGGCCGATCGATCGGCCCCGATTTCCTTAATTTGAGGAAATCGGCGATCGGCCGATCATTAAATGAGAAGCCGATTTTATTCACCGATCGCATCTGCCTCCGCTGAAAATCAGCCGCTGTCCCTTTTTCTCTGCTGTGAGAGGGGGTGGGGGGGGCTGAGAGGGGGCTGACTAACAGACCCGCCCATCAGGTCACGTCTGCACATGCGCGTTAAACAGTCAACACACACAGACCACTCGGAGCAGCCATGTTGTCTGTTTGGAAGTTCTACTATTTTAAAATGAGCAAAAGACCGCAATTTGTGTAAAATCAAAAAAGGCGTTCAATACAGGATCAACTGGACTTTATTTGTTCATCGATCATTGTATTATAGACTGTACCCGGGGGAGGCCACTCCTTGCCTGTATGGACTTCCAAAAATACACAAAGAAGGTACACCTCTCAGACCCATCGTGAGCAGCATGAACTCAGTGACATACAATGTTGCTAAACATCTGGCTGGTATTTTAGCTCCTCTGGTTGGAAACACACCTCATCATATTAAAAACTCCATTGATTTCACCAACAAAGTTCAACATTTGAAGCTGACCCCGGGAGAAACTCTTGTATCGTATGATGTGACTTCCCTGTTCACATGCATACCCATTTCTGAAGCAATAGAAACTGTCAAAAAAAGACTTCTACAGGACAAGGATTTGGACAAAAGGACCAACTTAACCCCAGACCACATCTGCACCCTGCTGGATCTCTGCCTCTCCACCACTTATTTCAAGTTCAATGACAGTTTTTACAGACAGAAGCACGGCTGTGCCATGGGATCTCCAGTGTCACCCATTGTTGCAAACCTCTACATGGAGGAAGTGGAACAGAGAGCCCTAAACTCCTATGAGGGGACAACTCCAAGCCATTGGTTCAGATACGTGGATGATACCTGTGTCAAAATCCAAGCCAGGGAGGTGGAAGCGTTCACCAGACACATTAACTCTGTTGATAACAACATCAAGTTCACCAGAGAGGATGCTAACGACAATAAGCTGCCTTTTTTGGACTGTTTGGTGCATATGGAGGGAGATGACAGTCTCAACATTGAAGTTTACAGAAAACCAACCCACACAGACCAATATCTCCTGTTCGACTCTCACCATCCACTGGAGCACAAACTTTCTGTCATCAGAACTTTACAGCATCGGGCAGAACACATCCCCACAAGGACAGAAGGGAAGGAAAAGGAACAGAAACACATCAAAACATCTCTGCAAACATGTGGATATCCCAACTGGGCGTTTGTCAAGTCAGCAAGGAAATCTGTTAAACACAATAATGAACAGAAAAAGTCTAACAGACGGAAAAACATTGTCATTCCTTATGTTGCTGGAGTCTCAGAGAATTTCAGAAGGATTTTCAACAAACACAACATCCCAGTACACTTCAAACCCAGCCGGACTCTCAGACAGAGGCTGGTGCATCCGAAGGACAGAACCCCCACACACAAACAGAGTGGGGTGGTTTATGCAGTCCAGTGCAGCGAAGTCTGCTCAGACCGTTACATCGGAGAAACGAAACAACCTATCCACAAAAGAATGTCTCAACATAGGAGAGCAACCTCCTCTGGACAAAACTCAGCCGTTCACCTCCACCTCACGGACAAGGGACACTCCTTTGAGGACCAGAATGTTCAAATTTTGGACCGAGAACACAGATGGTTTGAGAGGGGGGTAAAGGAAGCTGTGTATGTTAAGAGAGAAAAACCTTCTCTTAACAGAGGAGGAGGTCTGAGATTTCAACTTTCTAAGGCCCTGTTTACACGGACACTGTGTGGGGGAAACGGATGTTTTGGGTATGTTAATTAGGTGAAAAGTTTTGCATTGACACGGTCGAATTCTGTGGATACGACTCTCTCCCCCTCCACCCCCCGTCCTCATGATTTCATTGTAGTTACCATGCTGGGCCATTAGATGGCGCTGTGATTTTTGGAACCTTCACTACTGCGCATGCGCTGCCTGAGGTAAACAGACCAGCTGCCTTGTCTGTTTTCCTCTCTGGCTAAAATCAGCTAACTACAAGTTGTTGTCAACAAGTTAACAACAAGTTAAAGCTGGAATTTGGATAAGAGTCAACAGATTTGAGTCAGTGGGACCCGCTTCATCTAACAAGCTGCACACCACACACGCTGAGCCTGTGGACCAGAACCAGAACCGCTGAGTGGACTGTGGACCAGAACCGGACTTTCCAGCGTGATAAACAGCTGACTTACAGCAGGTAAATCAACGTTCTTAATATAATGTTTGCTTGTGTTTACTTTGATCACACAACAACTGAGTTTTTATTTATTTATTTATTTCTGCCAGGTGGAGAAGCTGTCGCTCCAGCAGGCAGACGGTTCGGCGGTTCTGATGGGTCCAGATGAACACACAGCACGAGTCCAGTTCATTAACATAGTTACAGTTCGGTTCACGTGTTTTAATAGTGTGTTCAGTTTAATTCTCAGTGTTTGTGTTTAAACTTTGGTGCTGAATAAATAAATAAATAAAAAATAAACCTGCTGTCTTCATTTTCACAGCACGTTACGCACTGTTTAAAAAATGTAACGAGTCCAGATAGATACTGTAGTTCAGATAAATTTACATCTCCCACGCCAACATAAATACTGTTTATTATTGTTAAACTGTTATATTTTGCAACGTGACACGTGAAATGTCAGACTGTCCACGCGCATGCGGGCTGCGCGCATGTGGTTGACACAAAAGCTCCACGGGAGATGTTTACATTATCAGCGGGGGGTCAGCGAAAAAGTTCCACCTTGAGAGCAGGGTCAGAAAAGTATCGGTGTCATCGAGGGGGGCCAGCAGCGTCGTGTAGGCGATAAGCAAAGTCGCAAAGAAAAAGTAGCGGTTACACTCAAAATACGCGCCGTGTAAACTGGCCCTCAGACTTATAACTCAGTTTTGGATTTGATTCCGAAACGTTTTACACCGGATGGGAGCAGGGATGCCTTGTCTGTAAATTAGACTAACAAAGTTCTCTGAGTAGCCTCTGTTGTTGTTTGGGAGGTGTTGTTTGTCAATTTACATACAGTTTTGTGTCTTCTAACAGAGACCTCAAGGGAACCTCCTACTGTTAAGGTGTGATCTTTCAATTTACATGTATGTGTTACAAACCCCCTTTTGTTAAGCTGGGATGTGTCGTTTTGTCAATTTAAATAGAATGGGCATGTTAGTTAATTTGTGGTGTTATTTCAGTTTCCAATTTCATATGTTGGTGCGTGACTTGTAAGCCTGTATAAAACTTCTCGTTCTCACAGCTTCCATTCAGAATTGAAAAAGACTTCTGGACAGAAGTCGAAACGTTTTCTGCAACAAATAAAGTCCAGTTGATCCTGTATTGAACGCCTTTTTTGATTTCATCATGTCCTGGACGACTGAGAATCTTCACCAGCAATTTGTGTAAAGCCGAAGTAAGTCGTGGTGGAGCCACAACAAAAACCTTTAAGACAACAAACCTTGTTCGCCATTTAAGAAATCGCCACGCAGCCAAGTGTGCAACGTTTGAAGAGAGCAACCAAGCTAAGCTAAGCTAGCGTTAACGAGCCAGTCGGTGGTTTTCACAGCCGTTGTTTTAACTTTTATGAGCACGAAGAGCAAAGCTACCACGAGGAAAGTGATGGAGTTCATGGCATTAGACGACCAGCCCTTTTCAGTCGTTGAGGACAAAGGTTTTAGAAGCTTGATGCAGCACATGAGCCCATGATATAACATGCCGGGGCGGAGATATTTTTCTCATGTTTCAGTACCGGAGATGTTCAGCCACGTTTCAAGAGACACCCGCAGCCTGCTAAAAGCTAATAAAAATACTCTCAGCGTTACAACAGACATCTGGACTTCAGATGTAAGTTTAATGTCCATGTTAAGTTTTACTGCACAGTGGATTGACAAAATATTCAAACATAATCAAATACTCTTAAACTGTAATCCCAGCCATCACTGCACCCAAACGGATTTGGAGAGGCAAGCAAGCACAGACCGTGGTGTGGGTAAAGCCAAAGCTAAGTTTCTGGAGGTTGTTGTGAGAAGATGCTGCATGAGCTTCTGTACAGCTTGGCCACTATTCTGGATCCAAGGTAAGTAACTGTGAATATTCTATTTTAGTCAAAATTACTTTTAGCCTACTACTCTATTTCAAGAAACATTCAAATTAAATTTAAAATAAAAATTTCTTTATTGAAAATTTCAATCAAGAAATTTTTATTTTAAATTTAATTTAAATGTTTTTTTTAAATTGCATGTAAATAAAGAAATGCATTTACCAACATAAACATAAACATTTACCGGTATATGCATTTCTTTATTTACATGCAATTTAAAAAAACTTTTAAAGGGGACCACATATTCAAAGTCAAAGTCAAAGTCAACTTTATTGTCAGAACTGCAATATGTACAGGACATACACAGGACCGAAATTGCGTTTCTCTCAGTCCCTCGGTGCAACAGTAACCATCTAAACACTAAACACTAAAACATTTAATAAACATAAGCATAAAATAGTAAAAGTGTAACACTGTCCTGAGTTTTTTCATAATAGTATAAAAGTATGAAAATTTACACCAACACTGAAACACCAAACACCCCTAAAACACCAAACACCCAATGAACATAAGCATAAAATGAAATAATAAAAGTGTAATACTGTCCTGAGTTTTTGCATAGTAGTATAAAAAGTATAAAACGTATATCTATAAAATAAACTGAAGTTTCTAGCGTTGACATTTGCAAAGAGTGGCACAGCAGCATATAAGTTAATGTACACAGTATATGTATGAGGTAGTTGATGTTGGTATATAGGCAAAGTGGCATATGAAGTAAGGCACATAAGGCACATTTGGCATCCTTAGATAAGGCTAGTCAGAGAATGCTGTATATGTATCTGCAGTAGTGTAGATAAAAGTAGTGTAAATGTAAACAGTAATAATAAATGTAAAGCAGTAGTAATAAATGTAAACAGTATTAATAAATGTAAACAGTGAATGTAAACAGTAGTATGACTATAGGCAGTAATGTAATACAAACATTAGTGCAAATATGAGAAGTAGTGCAAACTGAATGAGCACATGACCGAGAGTTTAGTGAATAACCCGTTTGATGACACAGAGTCCAGTGTTAAAATCTTTGTGTTGAGTGATAATGTGTGAGAAAGTTTTTTGTGTTAAGGCAGTTCAAATGGGAGGGGAGGCAGAGCAGGCAGAGTGTTTAGCATTCTGACTGCCTGATGAACAGAGCTGTCTCTCAGTCTGCTGGTTCGAGCCTGGAGACTCCTCAGTCTCCTCCCTGATGGCAGCAGTCTAAAGCGGCTGTGTAGTGGGTGTGTGGGATCACCTGCCATGCAGTGGGCTTTCCGAGTGAGGCGTTTGCTGTGTAAGTCCTGCAGTGAGGGCAAGGAGGTGCCGACGATCTTCTCAGCTGCTTTCACGATGCGCTGGAGGCTCTTGCGGCAGGATGCAGTGCATGCACCAAACCACACCGTGATGCAGCTTGTCAGGACACTTTCTATGGCTCCCCTGTAGAAGGTGCACATGATGGAGGTTGAAGCTCCAGCCCTTTTCAGCTTGCGGAGAAAGTAGAGGCGCTGGTGAGCCTTCTTGGCCAGTGCTGCAGTGTTCCTGCTCCAGGACAGGTCCTTTGAGACGTGCACTCCCAGGAACTTGGTGCTGTCCACTCTCTCCACTGCGGTGCTGTTGATGGTCAGAGGGGCATGTTGTGCATCCCTCTTCCTGAAGTCCACGACAATCTCCTTTGTCTTCTCCATGTTGAGAGTGAGATTGTTGTGTCCGCACCACAAGGCCAAGCGGCTCACCTCGTTCCTGTAGTCCGTCTCATCGTTGTTGCTGATGAGACCTACCACTGTTGTGTCGTCCGCAAACTTGATGAAGTGGTTGGAGCTGTACGATGGTGTGCAGTCGTGTGTTAGCAGGGTTCACTTTTTAATGGTTTTTTTACTTTTTAATGTTTTTTTTACTCAACTTTGGGTATTTACTTCATAAAAAAACAGTCCTAAGGCCAAAAAAAT